>BJCO01004780.1:0-10140 GCA_018326465.1 Flaveria floridana
TGCCAATTTAAATCCATCTCTTCAACATCTTCAGGATCCATCTCAAACAAATCCTGCAAAACAATATCTAACTATGTTAGATGACTACCTTGATATGCTTGAATGCTTGCCATAAAGGCAATCAAGGCTGTTTTAGACTCTTCATCCTCTAATAGGATGTTTATCACATCTTTAACTTCACTAGATTTACCAGAGCTAACAGATGGAGTCTCTGTTTGTGGCTTTGAACTCTAAGATATATGAGGAGACTGAGGTTGAGGTTGAGGTTTGGTTGCATAAGCAGGTGAACTAGTGAATGATGAATCAGTGAAGAATCCTGCTCCTACAAATAAATATCCCTCTTCTTCAATTACACTTTTAGTTTTAGCCATGAGAGCATTTTCAACAGCGTTTGCTGGAGATGCAACAAATTGATACTGTGACATTGATGATGTTCTGTTATTATTTCTTGAACTCTCATCAATCTCCACAGATTAAATCTTGGCAATTAACAGATCTAGATCCATTGGAAATTTTTCTGTGTGCTTTAACAATGTCACCGTTTGTTTTCATGATGACGGTAGAGCATTGAGAAGCCTAATGTTGAGATCTTCAGGATCATGTGTAATGCCAGCTGTTGACATCTCTGTAGTAAGCTGCACATATCTGTTCATCATTTGGTTGATGGTCTCACCAGATAGATGTTCAAAAAGCTCTAACAGCCTCTTCAGTTTTTGCTTTTTGAGATTTTGTATGTCTTTACCTCCTTCACAAATGGTCTTTAAAGCTTTGTACATTGTGTAACCAGTTTGATAACCATCAAGCCTGGCTAGGACTTCAAGAGGTAGTTCTTTACACATCAGTGAGTAAGCTTTGATATCATTCTTGACCTTCTCAAATCATCACTTTGCAGACCATCTTTAGGGTAGGAATCTGGTAAATCTTTGGTATAGACAAAACCCCTGTCAGGTGCATCAGTGGTTATAGGAATGTATGGTCCTTTTTTAATAGATTTCCAAAGATCAGTGTCAATGGAATTCAAGTGGTATTTTAATCTAAGTGACCAATTTTTAAAGTCTGCTCTATTTTTATGTTTAGGAACTCTATTTTAAAAGTCTTCTGATTTCACCATTTTTAGATTTTGATTTTATATAAGAAGAAATATTTTTGTTGATTTTTAAGTTATTGAATTAAAGAAATGAATTAAAAATAATTTTTGGATTTTTAAAATTTTAAGAAAAAATTTCTAAATATTAAGTTTGATGCTCCTGAACAGTGTTAAAACGCCTCAACAGTTGTGATACTTCTGGATTTGACCTAGAAATGTCTAAGGGATTGCCTTAAAATAATTCTCAAAAACGCCCAACTTTAGATGCTCCTGAACAGTAGTGATGGGCCTAAACAGTTGTTAGACGCCTGGGAGTAAAAACGCCCAAACAGTTCTAATGCGCCTAAATAGTTGAAATGCGCCTAGAATTACTTAGTTTATGGTTAATTCCAAAGTGTCCAAAAAGTTGAAATAAGTCCCAATAGTTATAAACGCCTGATCTAAAAGTGCCTAAACAGTTGTAAAATGCCTGAACAGTTGTCAAGCGCCTAAACACTTGGGCAAATTCATCATGTTCTTATGAACATAGCGAACTCAAATTTTCTAAAATTCTAAAAAATTTGATGAATTGATTTGAAATCTTCCAAATTGGTAGATATTATATCGATTAACAATCCTTCAATTCAATTTCATCAATTATAAACAATAAATCAGTGATTTAGTCGTTTTTTCAGATTGAACATGAAAAACACTTCCAAACACAAATTCGCTCAATTCACTGAAATTGCATGAACTAAACTGCAAATTGTGATTCAATTCATGTTTCTTATGCTGAAACACAACTGAAATCAACAATATTTCAATTGAATTGCTTATCAATCACAGATTCAAGTGATTTTGAGTTTGCAAGTTCGTACAAGGTCAATCACTGAGCCAACAGCTTTGATACCAATTGATAGAATCAAATGTATAGATCTATGATGATATTAGAAGGAAATTCAATCAAAACAACACAGTAATCAAATCAATGCACAATATCAAGAAAAATTCATAGAAGTTTATTGAAAATAACAAAGACAATTACAAGTGTAAGAGCAGTTTGTTTAAAGTCTTCTTCTAACCTACACAATTCTAAGCTATTTATACTATCAACAAACAAGGAACTACTATTTACAAGACTAGTCCCTGTACTATGACAAAACTTATAATATAAAGACAAATAAAGACAACATGTTAATCTTTAAGAAGTACTAATAGTAATAACCATTTAAAACTGAATATGTGTGAGAACCTTTATCAAAATATATATACCTTTCACACGCATCAAATTTTTGGCGCCGTTACCGGGGACCCACGATAGTTTGCAAGATAATCCAAATTGTCGACTATTTTGTTTTACTTCAAAAACCTTTTTTAATAATTTTAAAAAAAGAAGAAGAAGAAGTATATCCACATAATGCTATCAAGGTTGAAAATAATAAGGAACTAAGCTTCAAAGTCAGTGGTAATTGGTTAATGGCCAAATCGATGTACCAACTAAGATTTTGTCGGAGATGATAAACCTCCACCTCATTAAAATAGAGTTTGGGCAAGGTTCTAACCATGGACCCATAATCAAAACATGGCTCTATGTTACTTTCAGTCTGTTTATTTTTATTTTGTTATATGTGCTTAGTACTTTAATTTTATGTTTTAAATAATATGTTGATGTTTTAGATTTATCCTAATATTTTCTTTGACTAATCATTTTAGGGAGTTTTTGTTTGTTTTTCTCTACTTAATATTTATTGTGAATCGATAATGTGAAGTTTAAGTATGGGGAAGGGTATAAATGCTTGATACTTTGCTTATAAATAAGTCCAAGTTATAATTAATTTTTTACAAAAAGTCACTCTAATTTTAATGCTTGTGCCAACAACACAGGGAACATGAAACAAAATATAAATATATGTTTTTGAGAAATAAATAAGCAAATAAAGCAAACCCAAATAATCTTAAATATGTTTTTTTTGTGATATCTTGAAAAGCAAAACGGGTTGGTAAAAATATTCAAAGATGTAAAATGAAACACTTATACCCAATTCCATCAGTTATATGAGCTTATTTTTTAGCCTTAATCAAGCTTTGCATTTATGCATTTTTGCTTTCACTATGGCTATATTGACGGTGCCTTGTGTTACTTGTGAATTAGAACTAGTTTTGGGCATACATTTCAAAACCCTATAAAAATTTCTTGCATAAAAAGGATTTAGACAATTAAGTAAACCCAATATTCGAGTCTTTACCATTTTCAAATATCCTTACCCAAATGTTATCCCTAGTCAGCCCCGTCGAGTTTACAACGTTTTCATTTTCCATCACCCAAACCACTAAGCCAATAAACCAAAAGAAACCTTCAACAAAACCTTTTTTGGTTAAAGACATGTTTTGGCTTATTAAAAAAAAGAAAAAAAAGAAAAGAAAAAAAGAAAAAAATGAATGAAACAAAAAAAGAAGGAAGAAGAAAACTAGTTCCGCCATTTTTATGGTATTTCAAAATATGTTCAACAAAGGAGAAAAGTGATATGTAAAATGCCCAACTTCTGGAGAATTGGTTTCACGTAGGAAAATGCAGCAAAAACAAACCGAATCCAAGAATTCGACATCCAAATCCGTTCGGTGCTTTTAGGCTCCAAGCCGAATGAACCTTAAAAAAAAGGATAGCGACGTATATCTTCGGGTTAAGGACGAGGTGCTGTTTTTGAAAATGCAATACGGTCTTGACAATCTGACATAAACGAGTCATCGAGTTTGCAATCCCTTGTAGCTTAAGTATTGTATATGGAACCCTTTTTATTACTTTCCTGTTAGTTTATATCAATCAAATAAGCCAAGATCATCGTCTTTAACATTTAGACATTTTTTTCCAAATAATCCATACCCTAAACCTGTGCCAAGTTACAACACATCAAAAACCTAATGATTTATGCAAGTAAATACCTAACACGGGTGGAGATCTGATCTCTTACCAAGCATATGATTTCACACGTATTCATACTAGGGAATTGAGTGTATTATTAGTCATATTTCATATTATGTACGATTCCATATAAATGTAACAACCGACCCCGAGATCAACATTCTAAACATTGACCCCCTACAATTATTGCTACTACTATTATTATCAGTAATGTTATTATTACTATTACTTTATGATTTCCATGATTATTATTATATGTTTAACTTTCATTAGATAATTCTTTAAGTCTTTCTTAGAATAGAATAATTTAACGTTCTGGAAATATAATTAAACAAGTTAAAATGTTAGAACTAAGTTGAAAACCATTAATTATGTGTACACACACATAATTCATGAATTAACTACATACATACACATCTAATACTTAAAAACACTTAACTAGAAACTACCATCTAAAATACTACACTACAAAAAAAACTACACTACACAATTAAATTACAAAAAAATAATAAAATAAAATAAAAACACACACACAACCATTCATGGCGGCACCACCCTCACCCACCAATCCACTCCTTTGTCTTCTTCCCAAACCATCTACATCCACACTCCACCTCCCCACACTCTCCCACACATGAAACTTTCTTTCAAACACACTCTCCCTTTTTCTCTCGACACTCTCATCCAAAACACACACACAACTTCACATTTCAGCAAAGCCTTGAAGAACATCAATAATTCATCATCATCCAAGCATAATCCGAGCAAGATAACGACTTTTGGAGGATCCTTGTGCATGGTTCTTGCAAGACCAAGGTGCTCCAGCCTTTGTTCGAGAATCATCATCAATTCTAGACCTCCTAAACTCTCAAAGTCACAGTCCATTCAAAGGGTAAGCATGAACACACCAGAATCAAGTTGTTTCTTGTGTTTTACATCAATAAACTACCAAAACCCTTACTTTCTTTGTTCTAGCAGAAACTTGTGGGTTAAAACTTGTTCTTTAGGAGTTCTTAACATCACATGAGGTATTCATTATAATAAGTTGGTAAATCGTTGGAACACAAGATTACACCTGAAAAACCCTCTTTTTACATAAAATAACACCATCTATGCACATGTTTTGAAAACCCACACGACCAAGCCTTGAAACCTTCCTAACATCGGTTTATAAGCAACATAAAAACCTGATTTGAAAGTTACAAAATGATCAGGTGATGTGTGGGTATGATCTATAATGTTTACACATGTGTAAATAGTGTAAATCATCATTTAAGAGCAACATATATGTACATCATGCTAAATCCGAGAGTTTTGGTATATTTTTAGTAGGTTTAGCAATGTGAAATTTTCTAAGTTAGTGATAATGGCTGGAAATGTAAAAAGAAAGGATTAGGGGACAAAATGAGATTGTTTGGAAACTTGAAAAGTGGTAAAATCTCTCTAAAATAGTAAAACAAAGAAAACTACCATATTAAAAAGAATTCAAATCATGGGCATAATGGTCCAATTTGATGATATTTTGGGTTAAACATATATTAAATGGAATTAATTGTTAAAAATGGGACTTAACCGGGTAAATTTGGGTAAAATCTTAAAAATAATAAAAGAGACCTAAAATCTATAGCGATCATAACATTTCAATTAGTTAGGGACATTAAATCAAGAGATAGGCGAAAATTTGGATAAAAACGTATTTGGACGCTTGATTTCGGGTAAAAACGTGTTTTAACGGGAAAATCATAAAAATGAAGTTTTAATCAAAATAGCTCAAAAACTTATCTTTGACAAGCTATAAATCTTACTATAAGTCCTTAAATAATATTTAACGGTTAATTGGATGAAAACAAAAGGATTTAAAACAAACTTTTAAAAATATTTGGTTTTACCGTAACCGGTAACTTGAATTTTGTGTGTTAAACCTCTAAAGATAAAATCTGGAAATAATAAGTTTAAATAAGCCTAAAGGTAATGTAAAACCCGTAGGAACTAATAAGGACCCTATTTGGTTGGGTCAAGAAATCAAAGAAAACAATCTTTAGAGTAAAAATTGTAAATTCTGAAATTTGAGGGACCAAAGTGTAAATTCTGCAAATATAACTAAATCTCAGTAACTATATGACCATAAACTACTACTAAACTTATTATTATGTAAACACATTTATAAGAATCACATGAACTTGTCATTCACATGCCAAAACCCTAATTTCTTAAAAAGGAAACTTTTTGACGTAAACTTCTAAGAAACGAAGCCACGTGAACTTATAGCCATCAAAATACACTTAGTTACACTTCCAATAGTCTAAGAATATATAGCTTACTACTTATATCTTGATCATAGGGTGCTAGGACTTGAATCATTTCTGTGACTGAAGAACTGTTGATTTACCTAAGGTGAGTTCTAGTGTTCCCTTTTTTCTACTGATTGGAATGAAACATGCTTCGATTGAACTAAAATTATTATTGTACTAATGTTTGATGCTTATATGTGAACCTTCTTATACTTGTATTATAATCATTACTTCTTTTGCGAGCCGCTTGTTTTATATGGGTAGATCTACTTGCGGAATCCCCCACACACAGTGCCTTCTTTATAGGAAGGGTACCCCACTGAGATCCTGAGGGATCATTTATGTCATGTGACAGGTTTTTATAAGATATCATGGTGAACCATCTAGCAGCTATGGTGCACTGTTTGAGGCTCAGTTCCCTCAATGGGATTAACCGGCATAAACATAACTTTAGAAGAGCCTAGTCGGGACTGAGTGTAGGGTTAATTGTGACCCCACAACAGTGATACTTTTGATTTTAACATTAACTTATGGAATTTAAAGGGTCCTTTTGTTTTTAAACTTTAAGAACTTGAATTCACCAACTTTTTATTAGACACAAAATCCTTTTGAGCATGTTTCAGGTAACCCCTAATGGATGCTGGCTTTATTGGAGAACTGGACTTGGACGACCTAGTATTATGACTACCCATGGCATTACTTGAATTGGAAACATTTTGAACAATTTAAATTATAGTTGGATAAACATTTGGATTTATGAAATGAATTTGCACTCTGTATGATGGGCTAGACTGTTACAGCCCGTCTTTGACATTAAAATGTAATGCCATATGATTTCTCTCCTTATGCGATCATTGATGGTTTGTTTCCACTACCATGTTTGTTATCAGTTTGTGACGTCCCACCCTCCTTGGGCCTGGGTGTGACAGATTGGCATCAGAGCCACAGGTTGTAGAGAAGTCGGAAATACCTTAGTAGACCCTCGGCTACAACCCTTATACCTTAGGACTTTCCTTGCTTTGGTGAGTGTTGGAGTAAGCGGGTTGGATAAATTGATGATTACACTTGATCAACGTAATCATGAACTTATCGGACGCGTAAATTCTTGCACGAAACTTTAAGTGTAATTTTTGGAGTAGATGATTTAAGGAATTTTCTTAACAATGGTCTAAAGCTGATTTTAATTAAAATTTCATGCCTGATTTTTGCTTGATGATACTACTGGTTATTGATACCACTGCCATCACTACTACTATTAGTACTATTATAATTATTGTCACGAGCTATGAGAAACCAAATTACTCGTGACAATTTTTACAGGGTAACAGGACGATCCCTGATAAGGGAAAAGCACCTGCACACCCGACCAATGAGATTGCTCAAGTTGGGAACCTCGGGAGGGCAAGGCCTCGGATAGAGTATGAGGCGTATCTAAGAAGGTGTGGACATCCAGGTTGGATATCCGTGACCTCTGATGACACCGAGCCATCGGAAGACTCATCATCAACATCCCCAGTCAGGAGCCGAACGCGCTCTTATTCGTTGCACGTCGCCGCACCTACCCATTCACCTATCCCACCTATTGGGGATAGAGGTGCACGTGTTATCACTCGCCCTTGCAAGAGTTCTATACCATGACCTTCAATTTCCTTTAGGATGCCTCCACCTCCACCTCCTCCTACAAGGACCCCGACACCAGCACCGCCTATGATCGACCTGTCCATAGGCCACCCGCACGATGAGCATTGGATGCCGCCTAGGCGTAGCTTGTATGATTGACCAAGTGTTCTTACTGGAGACCCCTACTCCCAGTTTAGCCATCGGGCAAGTGACATTAGACCTTCCGACCCTACGTTCAGTGACATACTGAGGACCTTCCAGGTCATGACTTGACTCTTCAGCTCACCATGCGGACCTCTCAGTCGGCCCAGTACCAGGCTATGATGGCGTCTCATGATGTTCAATGCTTGGAGCAGGAGCAGAAGAAGAGTTTAGGCTGGTTTGGGTGGTTGAAGAAGAAGTGGCAGTGATGATGGGGTGATGCTTGATTGATGGGCAGTAGGTTTCGAAACTATTTGAAGAAACTATTTTATTTATCTATTTTAGAGACTATTATTACTTATGGGGTGACGGCACCTTCCAATTTGTGAAACTATGACAGTATAACTATTTTGTTTGGTTGACGCTATGTTTGAACTATCTAAGAAACTATTACTTATTATGCTAATATTGTAGGGTGACTTGATTTGGATGGTAATATTATTATGTGTTGAAAAATTGATTTTTGTACTATGAATAATTCACCCCATGTTGGTTAAAAAAATATATATATTTTGTTGTATGCATTATACTTCCATGTAATTGGTTAGCATGACTAATAAAGTTAAATTCGACATAATGGAATATTTGAAACCAAAATATATGAGATGCTAAATGAATTTATCTATGATGCTACTAGAATGCCGACCAGACGAGAAACTCGTATCGGGAGATGAGGAGCTGCTAGAGGTCGACATAAGGAAGCGAGACAGACCGGGAACCAACCACCTACTCCACCAGGAACCCCACGTGGAGAAAATGTCAACCCTGATAACGACGATCAGATTGCTAACCTAGTGGCACAACAGATTGCTAACGCCATTCCGACAATTATCGCCCAGATCAACGTAGATCGGGGGAATGCAACCGGGAACAATGGACCTGAGAATGAGGAAGGTAAGAATGATGACACCAAGGAAATAAGAAATGGGTGTTCCTACAAGACATTCATGGCCTGAAAACCAAAAGACTTTATGGCACCAAGGGTGCAATTGAGACGTATAAGTGGCTGGATGAGATCGAGGTTGTGTTAGATATTAGTGAGTGCAAGATGGAACACATGGTAAGGTTTGCCTCGCAATCACTTAAAGGACCCACACTGGAATGGTGGAAAACTATTAATCAGCCTCGAGGAAGGAACGCAGCAGGTCGAATGAATTAGACCGAATTCAGGTATTTGATAACCAACAAGTACCGTCCAATCAACCAGCTTGAGAAGCTAGAGTCTGAATTTCTAAGCTTAGAGATGAAAGGCCCAAACTACATGGAATACATCAACTGTTTCCTAGGTTTGTCCCGATTGGTCCCATATCTAGTACGTGAGAAGCTAAGGGAGTAACCCCTTTCATTTGAGGACTACATCCCAGAGTTAAAGGCATGGTCCGGTACTCCAGGCCAGCAACCTTACAAGGTGCGGTTGACTTTACTAATAGCTTGACTGATAACCTGGTTAGGGCAGGATGGACAGAGTAAACAAGAATAGAGGACAAGAAGAAAATGATAGGTGAGAAGAGAAAGTGGTTTGATGTTAAGAAGTCGGTTAGCAATAGTGGTAGTTCAAGTAAGAAATCTGGTAAAGGAGCAAGGCCTGCTGATCAAGGTGGAAGGGCTCGGAGATTATACTTAGGCACAAGTCCTTTTTGGAACAAGTGCAAATTGCACCATCAAGGGGAGTGCAACCCGATGCCCTGTTTCAGATGCGAGGGAACTGGTCATTTGATTAAGGATTGTACGTACGTGCCAGGGAAACAATGATTTGAGTGTGGAGATCCAGGACACATGAGGAATAAGTTATAGGATTCTATGTGGCCAAGACACTTCGAATATTGATCTGGTTGGTACGTTATGATCCAAGTCGGGTTATACCCAATAACAAGCTTAGCAAACACCAATTAATATTTAATTGATGATATGATCATGCAATTAAATATTTACACCAAATTTAGAAAATGAGTTTTCTAAATAAGTTGCATATGAGATGGAACAATTTATTAGGATATTTTGTTCAATAATATTATTTGAAGTGTTATTTAAATTAGTTGTAT
>BJCO01004782.1:0-10294 GCA_018326465.1 Flaveria floridana
CATCCATTCAACCAATCCATGTTAAGACAGAGTTTCAACTTGCTGATATCTTCACGAAACCCCTCCGGAAAACTCAAATAGATTTTATATGTAACAAGTTGGGCATGATAAACATCTATGCACCAACTTGAGGAGGAGTGTTAATGTAAATAGATTAGTTAGTTAGTCCTGTTAATGTAAATAGTTTAGTTAGTTAGTCCAGTTATATTAGCCTGTTAAATTGGCCCATGGGCCTTGATGGGCCCTAGATTAGGGTTTCCACCTCTATATATTGAGGTGTTGCCACATTGTAAGAACTATCCAGAAATAACAATAATTTCAGTTTCATTACACGTTGGTTGCTGCCGTGAGGATGACAAATCTGGAGAATTTTGAGCTGATTCCGCTAACCTATAAATGAAGCAAATCAAGAATTAAGAAACCAAAAATAACAAACCATCTTCTTTTCCCTGTCGAGACTGTTGAATCACATTGAAAACATAAAAGCATGTTGCCGTTATAACTTCAGCTCATCCTTCAAGTTGAATAACTGAAATGCATAATGTGTATATAATGACACTTCAAAACCATATACAGAATAGATCCTAAATGAATGGTTTATGTTTCATCTCTAAACGGATCAAACATCTATAATGTGTTGAATGCCGCCCAAATCCTATTTTTAATGCTTAAAACATCCTTAAATCATTCTATTCGAACAAGTCTATCAAAATAATATAACTTCTATCATATCAGATCCATTGACGAGTTGACAAAAAGCCTTTTTGGTCAACTCAACACGACCCCACCTCTTTTAACTAGTACAAAACTATACAAGTTTTAATCTGTTAACCCACCCACCCATTTTGCCACTTCTTACATAACACACCATTTAAATAATTCATATTTAAACGTGTTCATGTATTCACATTCCTTCTAGATATTTGAATTTTTTTCCATATGGTGTTTTAAATTATTCACTTAATAGTTGTCACAGATGAAAGGTGTGTATATTGACTCTCTACTACAAAGCAAACAAAACTTGAAATTATTAAGCGTTAATAGTTGACTTTCCAATCCTTAATCACATTCTTCACCTTACTAGGTCGACTTGTTTCCGAACTAGCTGACCCGTTAAACTGGAGGACGGCCTCACTTCAGCAACCTATAAAGCAATTATTTCACACACAAACATGATTCGATTCAGTTAACATGATGCAATAAAGATTTAAAATATATTTTTGTTAACTAAACAATCATATGACTAGAAAAAGACTTCACCATGAAGCTTCCATTTGAACTGGAATACTTGGATAATGGGTATAAACTAGAGGTAGCATTTTCAACACAGTTGTGGATGGATGGGTTGATTTGGGTTGTGTTTGATCAAGAGTCACCTAAAGCACACTTGTCATAGAAATAAAAAAAATGAGAAAAGCCGAGACATTAAATGTTTCAGTTCAACCAACCAACCTGTTCTGACAAACAAAAATTAGACATTTTGACACAAACCTGTTTTGACCCATCACCCAACCCCCCAAGTTTTGCCACCACCAGTAGAAACAATGGACTGACCACCAATTATTACCTTCATTAAGAGGATCAATGATGCAACCCCAAACAGTGCAAAAGGTAACACATGCTATCTGAGGTCTGACCAAAATACCCTTTATCCAAGCACAACCTACATTCTTAAGTTAAACAGGTAATATAAGAAACATCATAAACATTGATATCCCACCTCAGAAGAATCATCTGCATCTTTGACAAGTGATTCATCTGAACCAGACTCCCATAAAAATCCATTTTCCGTTTCATTATTTTCGTTATCAGAATCTCTGTTTACGTCTTCTGATCGGGAGATGATGTACGCTACATATTTGTCTGCAATAATTGAACAAGTGTACGTTATGATATAAGGAAATAAATAATATATACAATCAGGCAACTTTAACAAAATAAATGTGATCATTTATAATTTGTACCAGCTAGATTGCGAAGGGCATTTTCAGCAGCCTGTTGTTGTGCATCTTTACGGGTCTTACCCATCCCAACAGCTACTTTCTCACCAGTGAATAAGACCTGCATCATTGATCCATAGGATGTAGATCACTATATGTGACAAGCAACTGCTAAAAATCAGTTCCTGTTTTTATGTGGGAGTACATAGACCACCCAAGTATCCAAAAGTTTCCACTATTGCCACCAAACTTCTAAAAAAATTTAAAGGCCACCAAAGTATCAATTTTGTTTCCTTTATGTTAAAAGTTAATCCTAATTGTGGTCATATGTGGAAGTTTAAGAGGGAGAATCATCAAGAGTCTAAAGGTAGGTTTGTTTTATTTGGTAAGTTTTAATTAGCTTTATTTAAGGTATTAGTGTTTATGTTTTTGGCTGTGAATGGGTTGTCATTCCAGCTGTGTTTGAGTGGAGTTTTCATTAGTAATTAAGGTTAGGATTAGTATAAGAGAGGGTCATTGTCTAAGAGTTTATGGTGTGGTTTTTATTCAATAAAAAAAAGAGTCGTGGGGGTGTTTTCCCACAAAAATCACTGTTGTCTTTGTGTTTCTGTGACCAATTGGCTAACACTTTATGCCAGTTGCGACCAAAAAAGTTGCCAGAAAACTGTAGAATGACAAAATACCTCTAAACTTGATGCTTTTGTCACTTCTAGAGTTGTAAAAATTACAAAATGCCCCTGTACCTACTCAAAGAAACAACTCTAGATGGATTGTTATTTGTTAAAACACATTTGAGTAGATTTAGGGTATGTCTATCATATTACATTCTGAACATTTTGTCATTTTACAAATTTCCAGCAAGTTTGTTGCCGAAATAAGCATAAACAAAACAAATAGATAGCTATTTGTTAGTAGTTAGGTGGCTCGTGAAATTTTTGAATACTTGAAAGGGCCTATGCATATATTATCCTTATTTCTTTTTTCTTCTCTTCTTTCTTCAGGCATCATAATAATGGTGTACTCTGCTCACCTCATAAGAGAACTGCCAATCCCTGCTGGAGCTCAAGATTGATATATATTCAACCTATAAATTTAATAAACATAAAGTCGTAACTAACCAACATAAGAATAACCAGAAAGAAAAGAATGTTTTTATACCAGAACAAATAAGCATACCTTAGAACCACATCTTTGTCCAATTTCCTGCAGCACCCCTATCGATAATGAAGGTTGTAGCAAGTTTAGATTTCCACTATCAGTGAAATCTCTTTTGCTATTTAAGAATGGTTGATTATGTGCTACACCTACACATCGACAAAATTGAAAAAGAAACAGACAATAATTAGTATTTTTACAAAGTTTAAGTAAGTGTATGGATCTTTTCGACTACTCAACATGAGATTTCCATGCTCTGAGCATAAACTAAATTATCTGGTTTATAATTTAACACTGGTAAATCCAACTTTCTTAGAGGCTGCATTGTTGGGTGGATAACAAAAATTAATTGGATCATGATAAAGTTAAATATCAACAGTAGCCTCGTATACAATACACAACATTTTTCTCCAGTGTTATAATTTATAATAATCCACATAGAATATTTATAGATTAGCCTTGGTGTTGGACATAATGAATTACAATAAAAGCTCCTCCTTTAACTACCTGATGGCTGACCTACTTGTTGCAAATTCTTCTTTTGCAATCCATATCCATGAAATACCTTAAGATAGCATGACAAGACTAGATCAGTACATGTGACAATATAAAAGATTAACAATAAACTCCAAATAATGAATAAAAATATATGTAATGCGGGTGGACCCAACCATACCCAATACCCACTTACCCAGCCTGCCTATTTTGAACTAGATAGCATTGCCAAAAAGAGTAGTGCACATATCCTGAGCGTGCAGTAAAATGATCATTTACCAAAAACATTTGACACGACTATACTACAATATGATAGGACTGATACATAAACCCACCATAAGAAAGAGGCCACCAAATAATCCCACATAGGATTCCACTCTATCACCAATTGGAGATGGAGGGTGTAACCCATCAAGGTTATATGAAGACATCAATTTCTTACATTATCCAATGTGGGGCATGGGTTTGGACCCAACAATATTCTCCTCAAACCCAAGTCTATTGGGCTTTTGTTCTGACATAGTTTATCTGATCAGAACTTTGCAACTCTGTATACACTCGGTTTATGCTGCCTGACCCTAACATGTCAGGAAGACTTTCGATACAAGGCAACTAGATCAACTCGTCCTAATCAGATGCAATTTCCTAACAACTTTTTGATTTCATCATTGAGTTGGATTCAAAACCCGCTTGTGCCACCTATGCCATCCACATTCGAGCTAAATCATAGCGCTGATACCACTTGATAGTTGATACTTAAGCAGATAAGCCAACCGTAAGAAAGAGTCCACCATATAAGCCCACACTCTAAAACCAATTGGCAAAATGTAGGCATTAATTTCTTACATTATCAATGTGGGACATGGGTTAGCAATCACCAGACTGTAGTAAAGTATCTAATATTCAATACCTCGTCATTCTTTGGTTCAGATATGACTGGTTGAGGCCCTGCAGAGAAAGAACTAGCTGTACCATGAGACAGGGGATAATAACCAGCTCGTTGTTTGTGTAACATATCAGGTCCTTGGATAGGGCCAAGTAAGCTAGGTTCTGCAAAGTAATTAAATAGAATTTACTAGAAACAATATACACCAATAATACATGCTTTTGTGTGTGGAAAAAGATGATTTATGAGCACATACTCTCGGAAGGCATCATTGCGCTGGAAGATGGTGGACCGTAGATACTTGCAGATGGAACTAACAGCTGGGATCTTTCAGTTTTTAGGTCAGCGTTTCTAGTATCCTAAATAAAGTGAAAATAGAAAGAAATGAAATTTATCTCTGAAGAATTTAGGTCTGCATGCATGATACCTGAAAGAAAAATTCTAATTAAACCATCATTACAAAAATTTTTGGAAAGCCTACCTGCTGATTCAATCTATGAGCAACTTCAGGACCATTCATTCTATCTGCCATTGGGACACTTGGATTACCATTTGGTACAAAACTAGCATCCTGAAAAATAAATCTGAGTAATAAGCAGGAATATATAAAAAATTCTAAATATCAAAATCTATAAGTTCTCACCTCTGACATAAGATAGTTGCAGACATCTGGTGCAGATGGTAGATTCAAAACTTCATCTTCATGAAAGTGTTCGGAAACTCTCCTTATAAGATTCTCATCAAATTCTCTAGAAAACACAGCATAAGTAAATAAACTATTATTCATGGGTATAAAATAATAGATATATAAGAATACATTGCTTAAACCCGATATTATTCTTATTTAAATAGCCATCTTACTTAAAGAAACCACCTCTAACATTGCATGCTACATTCCTTGCCACACAAAGAACAGGAACAGCATTTGCTGTCTATCAAAAGAAAACTCAAGATATAATTATATTAGTAAACTAACTTTGAAAATGAAAAGAAGAAGAGCAAGATTGTAATTATAGAATACCTCTGCTTGGGGAGCGTAATAAGGAGTGAAAGCAGGCACCACATGAACTCGAGGTTGATCCTTTTCTTCCCAAACTTTTAACCTGTCATCAATCACCATGGCCATCCTTGGATGACAGTTCCTATCTTGGAAGACGTTCAGCAAAGACTTGCGTGCACCTACAAAAAGATTAAAGCTAGAAGTTTAAAGGAAATGAAGATGATAATATGAATATACTGTATTTTTTAGTTTAGATGTCAATGCAGGTAATGTTGCAAAAAGAACCAGAATAAACAGACAAGATAAAGAGTCAACACCAAGATCAGAGAAAAGTTAAAATTACTGCACAGCTACATAAAGCTATGCACCCTCCAGCAGAAGGACACAAAGTAAAGATCATAGTAGCAAGGCTTAAAAGTGTTTAGGTTGGAAACTTGGAATAGAGACGTATATGGTTGTTCCTAAAATGATTGGGTATTCTTGGAGTGCAGAGAAAGAGAAAGAAGAGGGATAGGAATTTTTTTTTTGTGGGTGGGGGGGAGTGTTTAAATGCCACCTTTTGGATGGTTTTACTTAAACTCTTGTTTCATTTCAAACAACACCCTATCACCTTATAACAGACAACACCTGCACTTTCATTCCCATTCCTAAACCCTCAAACCAAAGAGACCCTAATATACTTTTCTTAGTAGGAAAAAGAATATGTGTGCCTGATTTGACGCATACAACACGAGTCAACAGTTGTTTGGGAACGATTAAGTGTGCCCCAGGGTCTAGCAACCTCCACATTTCCAACGCATAATCTCTTTCAGCCATAGTGCAGACATAAACTTCAAATCTTTTGCGTCCTTTTGCAATCAAATAGCTCCTTAAATCCTCCCAAGCAGGCCGTAATCTCACAAGCACACTGGTATCACGAATCTGTATATGCAAGATGATTAGAATCAACACAAGCTTGTAATTCATATATACTAACAACACACATATATGACACTAGTAATATTTGGGTGATTTTGAGGGAAATAGTATTTTTTATAGCAATTCATTTATCAACACAAGGCAAACCTCATGTAGCATGTAGGTCAAACCAACAGGCCCTAGCCTTTTTAGGATTTTAACCCTGGTGTCTCTCGCTCTCTCGCTCTCTCATTCCCCACAAGTACTATTCCTTTTGTGTGAACATGCAGATATCACTTCCCTGTTCATAATACCAACAATAACAAGAAGAAAATAACCAAAAGAAGAGAAAAGAGAGCAAGTAATACTTAGATTATCAAGTTGTTAACCTCAATAACATGATAACAAGCAGTTAAACCTTGAAGAATTACTACCCTCATTTCAAAATTCATTAGTACCTTAAAAAATATCACAACCATGAACCTGCGGAAATGTGGTTATTGGAACATGTCATCTTGTTTTTACAAATGAAGAGTCCAAGATAACTTTAGTTGGGGCAATTTTTAACAGGTATTAACTTTTTTTTGGTGATCCTAGAATGAAATATGGCCTAAAAATAAAGAGGCGGCAGCGTATGAAAAAGAATATCAATGGGGTCATGAGCTAATCACATAGAAGCAGAGACACTGTGTGAGAACTTTGGAGATAGCAAGACACTAGATAACTATTTTCTAAATTTAGTTAACAAAACAAGGCTGTAAAGAAGAACTGTTGTAAGAGCTTAATATAATCTATTCCTGTTCCTTCATAGGTGTGTCCAGTAAAGCGGACAATAATCAAACAATAGGTAAAGCAAAACATACTTAATGTAATGAGGAACTCATAAGAAGGCAAAAACGAATGAAGGATGTAATTACTCACATGGCCTAAGTATGAAATCAACTATATTAGACATAAAATCTGATTTCAACATATGTAAATTAGAGATAACCACATTAATGACACTCCATTTACAAGTCTGTTAGCCTGTACAATAAGACCACAAGGCATAAGAAGAAATCATGGACATTCATCTTTTCTTTTGGTTCATTTGTGTTAAATATTAGGAAGCTACATGAAGTAAGATCATATTTCACTTTCAGTCCTTAGTCTTAAAAAATTATATAGTTGATCTTGCTTCATTTAAAACCTTTAACTACTATAAAGATGAATCCCATTCGTTACAAATTCGTCTGCAGCCAAATAAGTATTTAAAAGAGACCTTGCCAGGGAATGCTAATTCTTCCATAACTGGGTGCGAACTCAAATACTTTAGCTTTAATTACAATAAAGGCGAATAATAATCAATACGGTTTCATCTTTAACCACGATAGATTCTACGAGACATTTTGCTAGAGCATGCTAAGTTCACATCAAGTTTCAATCTTTGGTCATAAATGATATGTTCATTCCAGTTTATCCAACTTATAGCTTTGCAGGAAATAGGAATGCGGACTACCATACAGGAGGCGTCTTAATATTCTAGTAATACATAACATGTATGTATATCTACTACTATACAGGAAGTGTCTCAATATTATAGTAATACATAGCATGTATGTACATCTTTAGCACTAAACATGTCTAATATACAGCAATAAAAACACGATGATATATTAAATCAAATATTCATATCGATTGGCAATACATTGAAACAGTTTATGTTCTAACCTCTGGATTAATGCGGGTTAAGACAACATTTTTTTCTGGCAATCTTATAACTGGTCGTTGGACATGCTCATTACCAGCGGCAGTCATAGGAACTTCCTCCATTTTCACATTATATGTCTGCCCGTTGTCCATAACAACATCATTTTCAGCGTACTGCTTCAATAATGCTCGATCCTCCACATATCTTTTAAGCTCAGACGTCATCCCAGAAACACGAATAGGATCAGACTCCTGCCCAATCCAACTAGTCAAAACCTCAATCCGATCTTCAAAAGACTTCATTGTATTGGCAACAATAAGCGTCTCATCAAGATCAAAGACGATTGAAAGACACCGCATGTTCAGCATCCGTAAACAGGCATTGTACAGTTGAGCTGGAACCAAACAACACAAAAAGCAAGGAAATCTCTTTAGTTTGCTCGGCATTGCCACCAAATGCACCTCTTCATCTCCAATCAACACCACAGCTGTCTGTAATAACAAGAAAAACAATAAAACTTAAAACGCTTTCCATTAAATCCCTTGTGGATTGTTCGACAATTGATACCTTTAGTTCGTAGAAGCAAGAAGCGTAAAGATCGAGGAGTGGTTGTTTAGCAGGGGATGAAGAAGATGATTCAAGCTTGCAACGAACGGGAAAGGAGGAGATTGTTAAGAGAACTGAGAGAGGAGGGCATCGTTCGCTGAGCTGAGAGATGTGGTGAATCCTAATCTCGTTGTTAGGGAATCGGAAAGTCTTATCAGCGGTGGGAATTACATCCAATTCACCCAAACAAGCTTCCCCATGGTAAACCACACAATTATTAAACCCTAAACGACTCATTTACAAAAAAGTACATCAAATCACGATTATACTATCTCAAAACCTCAAAATCGATGGAGATGAACAAGAAGAAGAAGAAATGCAGAAAAACTTAAATGTGAAGTAAGCTTCTTTCTTTATTCGAGTCTCTACGCCCCTTTCGCTCTCTGTGTATGAATATTGAATAATCATATTCATGGGTTTGAAATGAATACAAGTGGTTTGTGGGGGTTTATATAGAGGGACAAAGTGGGAGGGGGGTCGCTTCAGGTATGTATTAGGGCATGAAGTTGTTTCTATTTACGAAAATACCAAACAACTTTTTTCCTGTCAAATGGCGTGATGCCACACGAGACGGGTCATGAACCTTTTTCCGAATATCGCGAGTAATTTATGCACGTTTCAACGTTAGATAAAAATAATTACGTAATAGTTAAAATATTAACCTTAATAAAAATAAATAAATATGAAATTAAAAATTATAAAATATTATATATTAAAAGTTGTAAAAACAAAATAAAAGAAAATTGTAAAAGAACCGAACATTAAATTAGCTTTAAAGGCTTTTAAGTTTGTATTTTAAATGATTGTATATTATAATGCATAAAATTGCTTCAAACTTAGATAAATTAAGCACGACGTGATGACATATTCATAATTTTCTTAAAAAAACTAAATATAAAACTTGTAAGAGTAAAATAAAAAATCTAAAGAAAATTATGCGTCAAAAAAACAAATTACATAACTAACAGATATAAATTGTATATCTATCTAAATATTTTTTCAGGGCTATATTGAGAAAAACACATGGCTAAAAGACAAAAAGGAATTAGACATAAACAAATTGCACCATATGCTTAGAGTGTTTGCTCTATGAGTGAGCTAAAAGACAAGAAGTTAGAAGACAAAAAAGTTATACATAAAAATGTTGTATTATATGTTTCAAGTGCCTGACATATAAGTTTTAAGGTATAGTATGATAGTCTCAATCAATATAGAACAACTACATATGTATGTGCTTGTTATTACAAAAAACGGAAAAGTGGTGCGTCTATGGAATCCAATCTAGAGTTAGAGATAGGGGCGGAATTACGCTTCGGGGTCAAGTGACCCCATTGATTTTTTAATTAGTAGTTAACCGTATAATATCAAAATTTCGTATGAACCTATAGTTTTTCTGAAAGTGAACTATTAGTAATATTAAGTTTAGGCTGCAAACAATAATTCAGCATTGGTTCACTAGTTGTCCACTTATTGCTCGCGCGTCTAAATTCCTTAAGGTCATGAGTTTGATTCTTGCAAGGGTGATTTTTTGAACTCCTTTTAAATTGGTAAATTACTTTTATACCCTTAAATCGTAACATCTTTTTACCCTAACCCAACCTAAAAGTCTAACCCCCCCACCCCCC
>BJCO01004783.1:0-11157 GCA_018326465.1 Flaveria floridana
TTTTTTTTTATATATATATATATATATATATATATATATATATATATATACAGACACACACACACACACACTAGTAGGATGCCCGCGCGATACGGCGGTAGCGCCAAAATGAGTTGTATAAAGAAATACTTAACTATAACCTGTCATCAACAACGAAAGAACCGCAAGTTGATTAGGGGTTTTATATCAAGTTGATTAGGGGTTTTATATCAAGTTTTATATCAACAACGAAAGAACCGCGATTTAAAACCTGAGAACTTTCTTTTCAGCACACGACAAGAAGATTCTCTATTGAAGGTTATAGATTTTGGTTTATCTGATTTTACAAGACCAGGCGAGTATTACATGACTTTTAACATTATTTCTATAGAGAAGTTTGGTGATAACCTTCTAGTTATCTTGTGTATGGTGGTTCAATGTTGGAAATAAGATTAAATCCCGCATTTGTTAAAAAACTGATATAGTTATTTAGGAGATCAAGTCACCGCTGTTTTAGGTGATGTCATAAATTACTCGGCGGAATGTTAAAGTCGGTTCTTTAGATAAGCGTCCTCTCTAAGCTTGAGATATGTATACAGAAATTATAGCTTTCGGTGAACAATAAAGCAAATAAACCTCAAGGGGTGACGTGATGGTAATTGTGAGGTCTTAGTTTTGAATTCAAGTTCCAATGGTTTCCTGTTTTAACCTCTTGAAGGCCGCCCACCTAGTGTAAGTTGCGATTTACTGATTAACAGGGTATTTGGTGGGCCTTATGAGTTTGCCCTAACTATTTCTCATTCTCACAAAAAGGAAGAAAATAAAAACAAAAAAGGGTAATTTTTGTTCATTTGCAATTCTGTAGCTTTTAGCGTTACTGCTTTTGCTATCGAGCCAGGGGTCTCTTTGGAAGCGGTCTCTCTACCTATCTAGATAGAGGAAAGACTTGCCACCACCTACCCCTCCCAGACCCTGCTCTTGAGTGGGACATACTGGGTTTGTTTGTTTGTTTGTTTGTTTTTGCAATTCTGTAGCTTTCGCGCTTTATTTTCAACTATGTAATTATAGACCAAGTAAAAAAATTATGATAAAATCAATATAAGGTAATTCCATCATTTATCGTTATTTTCATTTCAATTCCAAACCTTTTTTTACAGACTATGTAGAGTAGGCAATTGTTACACAAATTTTAACGCTATTTCTATATAGAAGTTTGGTTATAACGTTCTATTGATCTCGTTTATGGTGGATCAATGTTGGAAATAAGTTTAAATCCACATTTTTCAAAAGATTGATAAAGTTATCTAGGAGATCAAGTCACCGCTATTTTGGGTGATGTCATAAGTTACTCGATGTCTTAAAGTTGGTTTCTTTAGATAAGTGTCCTCTTTAAGCTTGAGATATGTATACTGAAATCATAGCTTTCGGTAAACAATAAAATAAATAAACTTTTAAGGGGTGACGTGGTGGTAAGTGTGAGGTCTTAGTTATGAATTCAGGTTCCAATGGTTTCTTGTCTTAACCGCTTGAAGGCCACCCGCCTAGTGTAAGTTGCGCTTTACCGGTGAACTCGGTATTTTGTGCCTTATGAGTTTTCCCTAACTGTTTTTCATTCTCACAAAAAGGAAGAAAATAAAAACAATATAAAGGGTAATTTTAGTTCATTTGCTAAACAGTAGCTTTTGTGCTTTATTTTCAAATATGTATTTATAAACCAAGTATAAAGTACAATAAGTTTAATATAAGGTAATTCTATCATTTATCATTATTTTCATTCATCATTTATCATTATTTTCATTTTTCATTTATCATTATTTTCATTCCAATTCCAAATCTATATATACAGACCAGGCAAATATTACATAGCATTTGCAATTTCTATGCAGACTAGGTGAGTCTTACACCTTTAACATTATTTCTATATAGAAGTTTGGTTATAACCTTGTAGTGATCTCGTGTATGGTAGATCAATGTTGAAAACAAGATTATATCCCACATTTTTTAAGAGACTGATAAAGTTGTTTAGGAGATCTAGTTACTGCGATTTTGGGTGATTTCATAAACTACTTGGTGGAATGTTAAAATTGTTTTTTTTAGATAAGCGTCCTCTTTAAGCTTGAGACATGTTTATGAAAATCATAACTTGTGGTGAACGTTAAAATAAATAAACCATCAAGTAGCGATGTGGCGGTAAGGGTGAGGTGTTAGAGATGAATCTAGGTTCCAATGGTTTCCTATCTCAACCTCTTGAAGGCCATCTGCCTAGTGTAAGTTGCGATTTACTAGTTAGTAGGGTATTGGTGGGCCCTGTGAGTTTTCCCTATTGGTTTCTCACTCTCACAACACCTATTGTAAGTTGTCCTTTATTGGTTAGTAGGGTATTGGTGGGCCCTATGAGACGTTACAATAAAATCAATATGTATTTATAAATCATGTAAGAAGTTACATATATTATTAGTAGCTTTTGTACTTTATTTCCAAATATGTAATTATAAATCATGTAAGAAGTTACAATAAAATCAATATACCGTAATCCTATCATATATTATTATTTTCATTCCAATTCGGCAATTCCAAAGCTTTTTTTAACAAATCAAACAGACATTAATGAATTTTATTTCATTCGATTCCATTCCCTTTGCTACCAACCAAACAGATAGTCAATCTAATAGCATTGTTATTTATAGATATATGATAAGATAATTTCTTGCCCTGCAGATCAACGGCTGAATGATATTGTTGGCAGTGCATACTATGTTGCACCAGAAGTACTCCATAGATCATACAATGTGGAGGCTGACATTTGGAGTATTGGTGTTATAACCTATATATTGTTATGTGGAAGCCGGCCTTTTTTTGCTCGAACTGAATCCGGAATCTTTCGTTCTGTGTTAAGAGCTGATCCTAATTTTAACGACTCTCCTTGGCCTTCTGTAACTCCAGAAGCCAAAGATTTTGTCAAAAGACTTCTTAATAAGGATCACAGGAAAAGAATGACTGCTTCCCAAGCCTTGAGTATGTTTTTTTTCTAAATATTTTACAAAAATGTACGAGTGGGGCTTATTGAGTTATATAAGTTTTAAAAGTGGTAAATTATTGTTTATGCAGCTCACCCGTGGTTAAGAGATGAAAATCGTGCTGTCCCTTTAGACATTTTGATCTACAAATTAGTCAAATCGTATCTCCGGGCCTCGCCTTTGAGGCGTGCGGCGCTAAAGGTATTTTTTATACGTCGACAGATTGTCAAGTTTTTAGGATTTTTTGCATGTTCGCCTTTTGCAAAGATTATTTGAATAGATCTATATTATGCTTCTGAATATATGAATAGTTTCGTACATCGCAACAGAACTGATTTTAAGGGTCAAACTAGTATTCGCAATACATTGATATGATATTTCTCAATATTTTACAGGAAATTAAGTTCTATTTTTTCTATTGATTTCTTGTATTGTATATTGTGTTAACCCCTCAAACATATGCTTACCTTATTATTTATAACTTCAAATAGCATTGACACATCCAAATGATTTTGTACAACCCCTTTTATTATAGACTTTATAGTTGGATTATATATGATTCTGATAAATTCAATATTACATAATCGCTTTCAAAATACGTATCTAAGCACCTCGTTAGTGAGGGCAAGTCTCGGTGATTAAGCTGTTTACTGCCACAAATTTATATGCTTTTTTTTATTGATGTTTCAAGGCGCTCTCCAAAGCTTTGACGGAAGATGAGCTCATTTACTTAAGGGCTCAATTTAATCTCTTGGAACCGAAAGATGGATGTGTTTCTCTGGACAATTATAGAATGGTTGGTTGATAATATATTTTCTTCTTTTTCATTATGCTATATGTAAAGATTTCATATGAACCGAGAAGAACTGTGCAGGCCCTTGTGAAACATTCTACTGCTGCCATGAAAGAATCAAGAGTCCTTGATATCTTGGATTCAGTAAGAATTATAGTTCTTGGTGTTACAAGTTTTATGTTTTCATTTTTCACTTTGACTGATGGTGTGTTTGTTATGACTGAAGATGAAGCCGCTCGCTTATACTCGAATGACATTTGAAGAGTTTTGTGCTGCTACAGTGAGCCCACATCAACTTGAAGCTCTTGAAGGATGGGAGATCATTGCAAGTACAGCTTTTGAATATTTTGAACTAGAAGGAAACCGAGTCATTTCAGTTGAGGCATTAGCACAGGTACTTCTTAACTTGTGGCAGTCTGGGAAGCTTGCAATTTTCATAAGTGGGTTGGGTTGGATTGACCCTAAACACCATTCATCCAAAAAATGAGCTTTTTCAAATCATATTTTGCGTGTCACATATGAACACAAAAATTTTATTATTTCAGTAATCATCTAAGTTTTTGATAGGATGATTCAGATCTTGTGCATCAAAAACACACTTTGGGACACTTTTGACTCGTTTGACCTATTCCAAGCATTTGATACATTTCTTTTTAAACTATCTTTATTACTCTAAATCTGACCCGTTTGACCATCAGAGATGAAACAAAGCTAAAGTAACCCATTAATAAGTAAATGGGTCGAAAGTACCAATTGCTCTCTCATTCTAGTTTTAAATGACTTTATATGTTTTTAAATATCTTGAAACCGGAATCAGGAAATGAACGTGGGGCCAACAGCACACTCAATACTCAAGGATTGGATAAGAGGCACCGATGGAAAACTCAACTTCTTCGGATATGCCAAGCTTTTGCATGGTTTGACGATTCGCAGCTCCAACACAAGGCATCATTAAGACTAAATAGGTGATTATTGTTTGTTTATTATTTAATTGGTTTCTGATGCATAAACAAAATGGATAGGGCGATGCGGTATCTATGCCCATGAGATGACTGATCATAGCATGTTGATTACTTTTGTGGTTTTGGTAAAAAATGATGTATTTTGGACTGATGTTTAAAGCAAGTGTAAAGGTGACTTCATTATTTCCAGATTGATAGTTTTCATTTTAATGAATCTTATTTCATGTCAGCATTAATAGAAGGAAATAAAAACCAGTGGGTATGTTACCTTGTGATAATAAGGTGTGGAGGAAAGATGTCATTATCATGTGATTGATGGTTCAAGTCATATGATGAATAAAATGTATAGATTTAATAGTAGAACTAAGTGGTGTTTGAGTTTGTCTAAGAACAAAGAAAATAAAACAAAATAAGTGTACATTAGGATTTGCTACTTGCAGTGGAGTTGTATTTCAATCATTTCATCTTGTGAAAAAATTAAATTATATTTACACACATTTAGGGGAGAGTCGATAGAAAACTCCCACTTGGCTATAAAACTAGAAAAACTCATTGATGGCACCAAAGGTCACAAACAGCTAATAGGACTAGAATTTTAAAGGCAATGCCAATGGATTGTTCAAGATACAACTCCACCACTTGAACTATCCGTTGAGCAATTTAGAACGGGTCAAGATGTCTGTATTAGCTTCCAAAGATCACCACCATTCAAAGTTGCTAAGCTGAAATGATAGCTACTCCAAGGAGAAACTGAGAAAAAATAATTTGCTCGTAAACTTTCTGATCGATCAATCATGGATACAGGCAGTCACTTAGAAAGGAAACAAACACAAATAGCATTTACCCACATTTCTGTGTCTCTAGGAAGCTAGAAAAATAAACAATAAGAGGTACCCACTAAGAAATAATGAAATACATGAATTAACGCATGCAAAAGAAGCGCTGAACATGTGAGGATGTGGGCATTTGCATCCGCTCATTAGGGCTGATTAAATACTTCGCCGCTCAAAACTCGTTCGAAAAAAACTCGAAAAATTGCTTGTTCGATTTCAGCTCGGTTGTTAGATAGTCAAAGAAGAAAAGCAAGGTTGTTAGATAGTCAAACCGAGCAGAACCGAGCGCTCGATTATAAACCGAATCGAGTTCGAGCGAGCATTTTTCGCTCGATTTCTCAAATTCAAACCGAACCGAGCGGCTCGGTTTGTAAATGAACCGAGTTCGAGCGAGCTTTCGTTCGGTTCGGTTCAATTCGTGAACAGCCCTAGCACTCATGAATGAAACTTTAACCACTATTGAGAGAAAACACTCATTTCTTAAATGAATCCACACCAAGTGCTTGGATGGAACTGAACTCCCTTACATCTTTTGTCCCGGTGAAGCTTCTCTAGTTCAACTCGTGTAATGCTTTGATTTATCGAGCCTTTGCTTCAACCCGTGTAATGAAACCACACGATTGAAATTCTAGTTTGTATCAATAGCAGCCAAATAATAAGAGCATTAGGGTTGAGGCAACAAACAACTTCAAAACGACTTAGTCTAGTAGCCTCATGAGGGACCCAATTATAAGCAAACTCGACATGTGATAAGGACTTGTCCCAATATTTAGATTCTTTAGGGCTAATGCTGGGAGAGTCCCTATCATGCGATTAGTAACTTCAGTTTAACAATTCATTTGGAGATGGTATGATATGTTGAAATGAAGTTGTGTTCCGCCACAAAGTTAACCAAAAGTGGCTCAGGATTTTGGTATCCCGATCATTTCCTCCCAAGGACATTAAGGGAATTGGTAAAAGCATGTACTACCAGTTGTGATCGCCCTCGGAAATGTGACAAATGATGCACTATTGAGCAAAGTATCTAACATTCTGACTTAATCTTAGCCATATAAAGAGGATATTTTCAATTCTTTTTAATTTCTTGAATACGAATTGCATTTTGATCAATTTTTTTTTCTAACAAAAATAATGAAAGATAAGTGGACAACACGTACTAGAATGTGATAGCGGATGCGTGAAGCCGGAGTCTGACATGTTCGCTCAAATTAAAAAAAAACACTGCGAATGATAAAATATGAATTTAAATAAAGATTTCAATCATACGAGACGACATAAAACATAATAATTAACTCCATTTTCTTATCAATAAAACAAGATTATAAATAATCCTCAAAATGACGACATTGCATAGAGTGTGACGCTAAACCCTCAAATTACATCGGATCCTTAAGTCAAACGCCGGTGTGTGATCGATCACAAAAGGGTGCATAACAACATATCCTATGGCCTCTTTACACCAACCTCTTTACACCCCTCTTCGCACCCACACTCACACTCACACTCACACTCGCACCCCTTGTATCCAACTTTCCTCACGATCTCCGTCATCGTGGTCACCGGAGACCCACCGGCCCTTCGCTGCTAACATCCCCGTAATCACCGCTACTCACGATCCTAAAAGATTCAACTGTTTCAAGACGAAAGCTTCAAGTTCAGCGAATATGGCGACTGATAATAAAGCACAGGTGTTTGATTCTGAAGAAGCCCTTTCGGTGTCTCTGGCTAAATTCACTGCCGATTTGTCTGAAAAGTTCACCCAAGAAAAGGGCTCGTTCACGGTGGTTGTGTCCGGTGGATCGCTGATCAAGTCACTCAGGTATGTTTCAAAGGGTTCTTGACTTTTGATTTTGTGAAAGAAGATTCGTTGGTGATTATTGAAGTTTAATTTGCTATATTGGTCATTGGGTATTTGTGATTGTGAAGAAAGATTCAATTTTTGAACTCGATGTTATCTTCTTGGTGTCATTATGTTCTTTGAAACTGTCAGAGACTTCATTTGTGAGCTCGATTTTGTGTTGTAATTTGTGGGTTTTTGGTTTTGTAATGTGATTCCCATTTGTGAATTGTTTGAAATCAAGGAAGCTAGCGGAGTCATCTTATATTGATCATTGGGTGTTTCTGATTGTAAAAAAAGATCCAATTTTGAACTACTGTTATCTTCTTGATGTCATTATGTTCTTTGAATCTGTTAGAGACTTCATTCATGAACTTGATTTTGTGTTCTTGATTGTGGGTTTTTGGTTGTATGATGTGATTCCCATTTTTGAATTGTGATTGTGAATGCGAATTTGAGATTGATGATTTGATATTGAAATCAAAGGAAGCTAGTAGAATCACCTTATGTTGATTCTATCAATTGGTCAAAGTGGCATATGTTTTGGGTGGATGAAAGAGTGGTGCCTAAAGATCATCCAGATAGCAATTATCTGCTTGCTTTTGATGGTTTTCTCTCCAAGGTACGTTACTGAAGATCTTTAGATTGCTTACATTCATAAGATTAGTATTAGAGTTTGAAATTGTTTTAATGTTTGAGATATATGCGCCAGGTGCCGATTCCTCCTGGAAACGTTCACGCCATTAACGACGCCTTATCAGCAGAGGCTGCAGCAGATGACTACGAGACCCACATCCGTCATCTGGTTCATAACGGGATAATCAGCACTTCAGAGGCAACAGGGTTTCCAAAATTTGATCTTATGCTATTAGGTATGGGGCCAGATGGGCACGTGGCGTCTTTATTTCCTGGACACCCTCTACTCAAGGAAAAGAGCAAGTGGGTCACCTTCATCAAGGAATCACCAAAACCCCCTCCAGAAAGAATTACCTTTACATTCCCAGTAATCAATTCGTCTGCAAATGTTGCACTGGTTGTAGCCGGGGCTGGTAAAGCCCATCCGGTTCATGTAGCTCTAGGCAGTGGTCAAGAGCCTGAGATGTTGCCTGTTCAGATGGTGGCACCTGAAGGCCAGCTGAAATGGTTTTTGGACAAAGATGCAGCTTCAAAGCTCTAGAGTAAGATGCAACTGCAGCCCGTTGTACGTGAGTTGATCACATCTGTTTTATGACCATTTTCAGATTTGAGATTGTAATGTGCACTCTAAGTATAGAGCGTGATCCGCCCCATCATTAGGCATACCAATGCTTATGTTTTGAAAGTTTTGTATGCTTTTGTCTATGTGGTATGACTCTAGTCTCAAATAAGGATAAAAGCTGTATGATTGGGTTATATGGTTTTATTTTGTGATAAGTTTGGTTTCTAGTGGACTAGCGAATAGCGATGACATTTGTTAAGAGTAATTAAATTTGTGTAAGTCCATTAAAATACCCTTTTTGACAAACTAATTGTACTAATTATGTAATGTACTCTAACAATAATAAAAATAACAGATATAAACGCAAGCCCCTCGTCCACACCTCCTTGGGTAAACGTCATCTTCTTTGGTTAATCTTTGGCCGCCCTCCGTTTCCTATGTTTAATCTCCGACACCAGACACTCCCTACAACATGTTTGTATTCATTTCTTTTCATCTTGAAATCTAAAGTTCTGAAAAACAAGATTTTTATTCTAAGGTTATGGAATTAGATTACAGGCAAACCTACAAAGTATGTAAACCTAATTAAGACATGCTAGGAACCCACAAGTTGAGAGTTTGAAACTATGATCACAGCAGAAACTGAATTGGAATCCATATCCATACATCATAGTATTAAATTTTGTTATTCTTTGTTAAACTAGACAAGATTAATTTCAACTTTTGTGTTGATTCTGTGCTTCAAATCTGATCTACAATTGTATAGAGAAACAAAATGAGGTTTACCTAGTTAGCTGTATTCGATTTGAAACCATTTGTAAGAATTCAAGACAGAAATCTTGTGTTTTTCTTTCTCAAAAAATGTCTTTGCATTGAATCCAAGGACTTTTTGTGTAATTAACTTGTATATGTATGTCTTTTTTTGAACAATGATACTCCATTCCAGGGCTCCTTAAACTACTACCAACGAGATTTGAACTTAGTAGTCTTTTATTTTTACCACTAAGCTACCAACCAAAGTGGCTTTTATATATACATGTATGGATGACAATGGGCTAGAAATGAGATTAGTTTTAATAATCTAGTCGCATACCCTATTACAAAACCATATCACATACTCATCATGTATCCATTCACTAACCATCGGGTTCACGGGTATCCTAGCCCTTTGGGAAATTTACTAAACACGAAATGATTTGTTTTATATGATGGATGACTGGTTATGTAGGGACCGTTCGCTTTCATAGGCTGGTCCAGCCTATTACTCTTTACTTGTACCTATTTCATCGTAGGGGGTTGGTTCTTGGGTACAACCTTTGTAGCTTCGTGGTACACCCATGGATTGGTTCGTTCCTATTTGGAAGGCTACAATCTCTTAACTGCAACATTCTTTGTAATTACTATGCGGCTTGAAGCACAAGGCGATTTTATTCATTGGTGTCATTAGACGGTCTATGGACTTTTGTTGCTCTCTGCACCGCTTTTGGACTGATAGGTTTCTGTTACATATCATTCCAACTTGCTCAAATTGTTCAATTGCAACAATATAATGCAATCGCATTCGTTGGTCTAATTGTCATTTTTGTTTCTATATTCCTGATTTATCCAATAGGTTAGTCTGGTTCGTTTTTTACGTCATAGTTTTGGTGTAGTAGCTATTTTTCAATTGATCTTCTTTTTTCAAAGAGTTCATTACTAGAATTGAACCTATTTCATATGATGGGAGTTGTCGGTGTATTGGGCTCTGCTTTGGTATGTGTTATTCATGGTGCCACCATTTGAAGACAATGATGACGTTGATAAATTTTGTGTTTTTAACTTGATTTAAGTTAAAGAAACTTATGCAATGGTCACTACTAATCACTTTTGGTCCCAAATCGTTAGGGTTCTTTTTTCCAATAAAGGTTGGTTACATTTCTTAATGTTATTTGTATTGGTAACTTTTATGAATGAGTTCTCTTGGACTAGTCTGTCTGGTCTTGAACCTACATGCCTATGACTTCGCTTCTCAAGAAATTTACATGGAAGAAGATCTGGAATTTGAGACTTCCCATACAAAAAAAAAATCTCTTAAACGAAGGTATTTATGCTTGGATGGCGGCTCAAGATCAGCTACCCCGTGAAAACCAACTTAAAACTTTAGTTTTAGCTGGTCGTGACCAAGAAACCACCAGTTTTTTTTGGTGGGCCAGGAATGCCAGACATATCAATTTATCCAGTGAACTACTAGGGGCTCATGTAGCCCATGTCGAATTAATGACCGGAGCACTAAATCTATTTGAACTGACTTCTTTCGTACTAGAAAAGCATATGCATGAACAAGGATTAATTTTACTTTCCCACTTAGCTACTCTAGGTTAGGATAGGTTCTGGTGGGGAAGTTACAGATTCTTTTTCATACTTTGTATCTGAAGTACTTCATTTAATTTTCTTTGGAGTATTGTACTTTGATGGAAGTTATCATGCACTTTTGGAACTTGTGTAGGTGCTTTTCTTCTATTATTCAAGCCTCTTTATTTTGGGGCATATAAGATACTT
>BJCO01004785.1:0-12851 GCA_018326465.1 Flaveria floridana
TATATATATATATATATATACACACACACACAAACGCATAGAGAGATTTGTTAGCATATATAGCTGCTTTTTCAGTCCTAGAGATTTTTATGAATTGTCAATACATGTTGGGGACTTGATTAAATTGTGGCAAATTGGCTATTTTTCAAATTGTAAAAGAAAAACATTGGAATCGAGACATATTATTAGAGACTAAAAGATAGTTATTAAAAAGTATACCAGGGACTAGTATAGGTGATATATTTTCAGATCATAACATATTGGAGATTGAAAACAAATGTTATATTCGACTGATTTTTTAAACTCTATATATAAGTACATATTTGTGACTAAAACAATATTTTATCTCAATAAGTTTTCAGTCCTTAAAAGAAGCACAATAACAAGTAAAATCTCATGGTACCCGGGATAATTCTCGGTTTTTAATTCATTTTATTAGAGAATGATTTGATATGGAATCGCAAACCTAACCAAATAAATTAAGGACACTACTAGCATGTTTAGAGGACTGCTTTGTTTGTCTTGAAATTTACATATTAGGGATTGAAATGTTATAGTATTCAAGACTAATTTGCAGTCTAGAGAAATATATTAGGGATTGAAATGATGTGGACCGAAGAACAAATATATTAGGGATTGAATTTTTATATTTCGCAGATTGATCATTAGTTCCTACGGCTTCACACAAAGGGGACTGGTTTTTAGTTTTTCTTTGAACGACAACTTTTTTAACACCTAAACACCACCTGCCTTGCACTTGCAAGGGTTTGAATCCGTACCACTTTTGTGAGGGGCTAACACCATACTGGTTTTCACTTGCAAGAACTACCACTTAGTACAAGGCAACCAGTGGCGGAGCTTGAATATTTCCATAGGAGGGCGGGGGCGAACTTGATATTTATATAAAAATTTACACTACCGCGCTAAAAATTTACACCATCGGACTAAAAATTAACACTACCGAAGAAAAAAAGAGGCCCCCCGATCTCCACTATGCTCCGCCAATGAAGGCAACCATCACTAGCTAGGAACTTGTGAAGTCAGCCCATGATAGCCATTAAGTACTGATAGCAAAATAGTGGAGATAAAGTTTTTGGTCCAAAATACCTTCATTTTGATAGTGAATACAGAACTGATTGTTAGGTCATTAAGAAAACACAAGTGCGAAAGTTGAAGCTAGCTAAGATGAGGATGCCGAGGTGGATGTTTAGGAACTCAAGGATAGACAAGATAAGGAATGAAGGCTTTGGGTTAACTTTGAGATCGAGTAACCTTTCTTTGTCCCCTGAGATAGATGTAAAGTTTATCATCATCTCACCCTTCTAAAATCCTACTCTATGAATGAGATGTTCACGGGTGCGTTCGTTTATGGTCCGGTTTAACCAGTTTGAACGAAAATTCCAGGTCGAACCACTAACAATGGTATCAAGAGACGACAAAATTAACCAATTGGCTTGTTGGATGGCTGACTGGACTGGGCGATTTCAACAATTTGATGGTTTGATTTTAATGATCCAATTCAACTTCTTTTTAATAATTTTGCAAATCATTAGTTTGTAAGAAATTTCTTTTGATATAATTCACATACATGTCAACATGCTTTGGTTTAAATCATCCAATTAATAAGGTTTCATCTAACATTTTACAAGGAACATCAAGGTGTATTATTTTTAAGCAACATGAAATAAGCATAAGTTATTTTAATATTTTAGCCGCGTGAGAGAGGTGTAGACCCCCCCTCCTGAATAGATTGGTGGAGATGGGGTTGGTTTTCGAAGGTTCATGGAAACTATGAGAAACGCGTAAAGAATTGAATACTATTCAATATTCTTAAGTCAACCAAAAGATTTTTTTTATTTTATTTATATTATATATTTTATTATTTTTTGAGGTGGTGTGAAACAATACAGGTTTAGGTTTTCTTGGGAGTAGCTTGGAGAGCAAGTAAAGCTTTTAGTTTTAAACTAATTAACTATTAGATTATTGTTGACGACTTTTAGTTAGGTTTAGTTTATTCTAATAAAGTAATAATGCTATATTATATGATTGGTTGTTTGGCGAATTATATGTTATGTTACATGCTCTTTTACATTTGATTTATTATACTTTGTTATAAATCAACTCTTAATATGTAAAGACTTTATTTTTCATGCCTTTGATTTATTGTAAAAGGATAAAAAAAATTCTAGAGAGTTTTATCAAACTTGATATGTTAGAGTGTAGGAGTAAAATTACGAATGAGTACGGACTTTAAATCTCATTCTCATTTCAATAATGAATTTTTGTGCATTAAGAGTGTCCAATTTATAATTTTATAAAATGTTAGGAAATTTTCGTTTTAAAATCCTTAGAGGCAAAAATTACACATACATGACTTTTTATGTCTCATGCTTTTTTTTTCGTGTTTTTAAACAACATACCTATGTTAGTTCTAAACTAACCACAAATTACTCCATACTAGATTTAAAAATAAACTTAATAAAAAAATTAACTTCCCTCATTCTAAAAGACAATTTTGTTACAGTTTGATATATTTAGTGGGCTAACTTGTAATAAATGATATTTAGGGACTAAACTTGAATACGACCTTACCACATGGACCATATATGTTAATTCACTATTATTTTTTAAATAGAAAGCTACATTTTTTTGAACAAAGAAATGAAATTTTATTAATTAATGAAAATATAGACTACTAATAAGTGACTAAAAGACTATACATAAACTTACAACATCACCATATTTCATTCAAGGCCATTCATTCTAATGTAAATTTTGGATGTTAGATTGTAAGACACCGTTCTCAGGACGCTTACAGATTGAACCGTCATCGTATAAATCATTTTAAAATATACATTGCTTTTGCAACGGAATTTAAAAACTTAATTTTATTTATAATTAAAACATGTCATTTCATTACATTACTTCATTCATTTACATATCAAAATACAATAACATGTCAAAATATGGATGTCATCCTCAAAACACTCCTAGTAACTTATGCATCCATGCCTGCAACTCCTCAGCATCAATAAAATACCTACCAACTATCATGCATACAAAACGTCAGTGACGCTAAGTGAGTTCTAATTTTATAATAAAAATACTTTACTTCCTTTGAAAACTGTTACTTTACATTCGTTCGTGAACATGCATCATACATACACATTGATAATAATTATTATTATCTTCATCATCGTTCGTTCATTCTTCCATTCCTTCGCTCATTCATTATTATCGCACATTATCATATGGATCCCTTTATTATCATATGGATCCCGTCACATGCAATACCCCCGTCTCCTACCAAAGACAGTACCAGGGTACGTGGCGAGGAATCCCCTTCGAGTCAATCTCAAGGATAGAACTCCCTTCGAGTCATTCTCAATGAGTGAACTCCCTTCGAGTCATTCTAAATGAATGAAGTCCCTTCGATTCATTCTCAATGAATGAACTCCCTTCGAATCCCTTCGAGTCATTCTCAATGAATGAACTCCCTTCGAGTCATTCTAAATGAATGAACCCCCTTTGAGTCTATAATAGACTCTCTTCGAGTCTATAATAGACTCCCTTCGAGTCTATAATAGACTCCCTTCGAGTCTATCTCAAAGACATACTTCCCATGTGCATCCTTCGGGTTAGCTAAACCGCACACAGTTGAGCTAACGACAATATGGTCGTGCACCTCCATTCGTTTGCTAGCAAGCCTTTCATTCGTTCATTACGTTCCAATTTTCATTATTGTTATCTTTCACTTCATTACATAATACTTTACGTTCATTCATACATACTTCATACCATGTAAAGTCACAACATAATACATAACGTATTACATAACATAATACATACATTTTGAAAACCGTTGAACAAAAAAAGATAACACATCACACACACATACACATCATAAACCTCATCACATCATCATGCATACATCAAGCTCAAACCATCACATCATAACAGAACCTATCTCAACCATCTACCTCTTAAAATCCTTAAAAAAACCTAAGTCCAAGATGAAGCACAATTGAACATTTCAGGCGCATGAGCATTAAATTTTCTAAGTATAAACTGTCTGGCACATTACAACTATACGGGTGCATTACCACTATGAAGGCACATGAGGCCAGTTTAGGTGTATCAACACTTAGGCGCATGAGCAACTCTGGGTGCATGGGCACTATTTAGGCGTATGGCCAACACTCAGGCGCATGGGCAATCTGGGCGCATGGGGTACTATTCGGGCGCATGGCCTACACTTAGGATGACCGACATGTCGGGCGCATGGGCCACTGTTCAGGCGCATGGATACTATTCGGGCGCATGACCTTGGATGTATGAGGACAGTTAGGCGCATGAGGTATGGGAACATTCTGAAATATTATTTATGCTACAAACAACACACGAAACATTTCTAAACTTACCCAAACACAGATCTAAGATACTAAGGCCCTTAAAACATACTAACAACAGTTCTAACCCATAAACAAACTTAAAACATACATATACAGAACATCCTTCGAACAACAAGCAGAAAATCCATGGTTACATTTAAAAATGTTTGCTTAGTATGCATAATAGACCCAAGAAGTTGAAAATCAGTAAAAGAGGGGTTCTAGAAACTCACGTTGTCTCCGAAAATAACTCCACCTAAAGTATGCTCACAGTACACGGACTGCATATAAGTTGACATGCACACAGATCATTTTCTACATAATTTCGCTGACAGTTTCTCTGTTGGTTTCGCTGACAGTTTCTCTGCTAGTTTCGCTGCTAGTTTATCTGCTAGTTTCGATGCTAGTTTTTCTACACTTTCGCTGACAGTTTTGCTGTCAGTTTCTCTGCCAGTTTCGCTGCTAGTTTCTCTGCCAGTTTCTCTAGCAGTTTCACTTACAGTTTCTTTACCATTTTCGCTGCCAGTTTCGCATGGCACTTTCGCCCAACTTTCGTTGGAATTTCATGGCTACGAAATTACCAGCGAAACTATAGTTTCGTTGGAAGAATCCACAGTTTCGCTGGGAGAACTGACAGTTTATTCGGACGAACTCACAGTTTCTCTGGATGAAGTCACAGTTTCTCTGGACGCATAAAATGACGATCCAACCCGTTTTTGACTCAAAACTTCAAATTTTTACATCCAAAACCTTATATTTTCATCCATGAACTTCTATCTAAGCTTTTTTACATGATTTAATATCCATGAACTTATATCTAAGCTTTTTTACATGATTTAATACCTTTTTATGATTATTTGCCACTTTTCAAAACCCCAAAACCCTAAAATTCGGGTATGATCTAAAGAGATGTTTGAATGATGATTCTTACCTGTATTCTTGCTCTTTTCTTGTTGTTTGATGCCCAAAAACATAGATCTTCAATCCCTTGATCAACAAAGCCTTAAATCTTCACTTTTCTTCACTTTCTCTCTCTACACTCTCTCTTTAGAAAGTTAGGGATTTGGTTACAAATGAGGAGGAATATGGCTGATTTGTGTTTATATACCGGGTGTTCACGGGACCTTAAACTTGTCTAACACATAACCCGTAAGGTTAATTTGGTCCATAATCCATTTTCCTATTATTTATATTAAATAACCCCCAACTAAGCTGTTATTATTAATTGACTCGTTTGGACTTTTTTCCGGGCGTTACAAGTCCACCCCCTTATTTAGGTTTCGTTCTTAAAACCTGTTAGTTGTTGAATAATTAAGGATAATGCTGCCTCATCTCTTCCTCGGTTTCCCAAGTGGACTCTGACCCCTTCCTGTGCTTCCACTATACTCGCACAAGTGGAACCACTTTATTCCTTAGCATATTCTCTTTTCTATCAATTACGGCCACTGGTTGCTCCACATAACTAAGCCGTTCATCCACCTCGATATCCTCGAGTGGCACCACCATGTCCTCCTCAGCTAAGCACTTCCTCGGATGAGATAAATGGAACATCGAGTGAATTCCACTTAACTTATCGGGTAGCTCTAGTCGATATATTACTTCCCCTACCTGAGAAACGATTTGGAATGACCCTATATACCTCAGTATCCACTTTCCTTGCTTTTTGAATTGGATGATCCCCTTTTTCCAAGACGAGGCCTTCATCATAATCTATTGCCGTAAGTCAGCACCGAACTCTTGTCAGGCACAGTTGATCAAACCACCTTCTTACGACACTCGGTGTTTGCCCCATAGGCTGTTAGCCAATTCATCTTAAGGTGTGCGCCTATCCACCCAAGTCTGTCCTGAACAATCTAGCAGGAGCAATCGCTCTCTCAATTTTATCATGCAATCCTCTATGCCATCACGTAACCTAGTGGGCTTACCACTAAAAATTCCTACATCGAAGGGCTCTTCGATCATCCTACTCCTAACGTGTAACTTATCACAGAAGGAAGCAGGAACAAAACTACTACTAGCACCACAATTAAAGCATAGATGCACAAATTTAAATTACTAGAAATGTACCTAACGTCAAGTCAAAGTCTGCTCTAGCCTCCTCTCGGTCAGGGCAAATGCTCTAACCTTCATCATCTGTTCTCCTCATTCTGAACCCCTTGCTTCGCCTTGGAGCTCTCAGCCCTTGGGTTCCTGTAGTCTCTGCTCCTATGTCCACTCGCACCATACCTGTAACATCTTATCACGTGACAATCCCTCGCCAGGTGGCCTTCCTTCCCATAATGAAAGCAGAGATTCGATCCTCGCTTGCATTCCCCTGCATGCTCCTTCCCACATTTCTTGCATGCCCTCGCTTCCCCCGTCATCATCCTTCGATCATCTATCCTCAACTTCTTACCACCTGCCTCAAATCCACCATCATCATCCCATCTTTTACTCCCATTCCTAACATAACCCCGCTTTTCCTCTTTGTCCGTTATTGCCACTGCCTCTCGCTTATCGTACAACCTCCTCGCCAAATCGACCATCGACCTAAACGTGCTTGGTCGGGCAGTGACCAGATGTCTGTGGATATCAACTGGCAGACCTTGAATGTACCTCTTAATCTTTTGTAACACAGGCATCACCTGATCTGGCACCAATCTTGTCATCTCGTTCAACTTCGTGGTGTACTCCTGGTATGTCATGGTCCCTACCTCCAATTGAAGGAACCCATTCTTAACTTTGTCGAGCTCCTTATGAGGACAAAACTCTTCAATCACCAATCTCTTTAGCTCTTTCCACCTCATTCTCCCGATTACCTTGGTACCCTCGGCTTGGACAACATTGTCCCATAGCACAAGGCCGAGTCCACAAACGAGAGCGTAGCAAACTTCACCTTTTGATCCTCTCGGCACTCGCTGGAGGCCCAATGGTGAGCAGCCGTAGCACTCCCGATTCCATTAAACGTAGGGGGCCTACACCTTTGGAATGTTCCATAGTTACATCCCTTCACAGTCTCCTGCACAGCTTCCTGTTTATCATCATCACTGGAGGCAATCGTCTCAGCCTCGGGCTGCTCCCTTTCTTCCCTCTTAGCGGTCTTGTCCTTTTCTTTCTTCTCATCTTCCCTCACAGCTCTAATAACTTCGGTCGCCAAAGACGGTATAATTATCTGCATGACCTGATGGACCTCCTCAACTACCGCCTCTTTTACAGAGGCCTTCATGTTAGCACTCTCATCACCACCCTCGTGATGTTGAATCTCGGGCTCTCAAGGTGTCGTTTCAGCAGTCCTAGCCCTGTTTCTCGTAACATCGGTCCAGCACCACGTCCACCACGCACTCCACCTCGTGAGACCTTGGATGATCTACCTTCGACCATCTCTAAACACTTTAAGATTCAAACACTAACACGGTCAATCAAGGAAATAGCTCGGATTATGTCAAGTATAGTAAGTTCCTAATTACAGTGGTCAGTTGTGATTAGCCACTTACTTTACTCTTCATTCCCCAAGCATTCCCTATCTTGACTACATCAGTACCTAAATCTACATAAAAGCACACAAGTCACATAACATGCGCACGTAATACCGGTTAACATTAACTTACATAAAACGTTTACATAAAACCTTTACCTGCAACACGTAGCTACTAAGACCAGCATCCCTTTCGTTTCGTCCCATTCTCAGCTTAAGATTAGGTTTTGAAAATATTTACCCAATTCTCTTAAACTTTGGCTCTGAAACTAACTTGTAAGGCCCCGTTCCCAGGACGCTTACAGATTGGATCATCATCGCATAAACCATTTTAAAATATACATTACTTTTGCAATAGAATTTAAAAACTTTCATTTATAATTAAAACATATCATTTCATTACATTACTTCATTCATTTACATATCAAAATACAATAACATGTCAAAATGTGGATGCCATCCTCAAAACACTCCCAGTAGCTTATGCATCCATGCCTGTAACTCCTCAGTATTAACAAAATACCTGCCAACTATCATGCATACAAAAAGTCAGTGATGCTGAGTGAGTTCTAGTTTTATAACAAAAATACTTTACTTCCTTTAAAAACCGTTACTTTATATTCGTTTGTGAACATACATCATACATACACATTAATAATAATTATTATTATCTTCATCATCGTTCGTTCATTCTTTCATTCCTTCGTTCGTTCATTCTTTCATTCCTTCATTCGTTCGTTATTATCACACATTATCATATGGATCCCGTCACATGCAATACCCCCGTCTTCTACCGAAGACAGTACCAGTGTATGCGACAAGGAATCCATTTCGAGTCTCTCAAGGATTGAACTCCCTTCAAGTCATTCTCAATGAATGAACTCCCTTCGAGTCATTCTTAATGAATGAAATCCCTTCGGGTCGTTCTTAACGAATGAACTCCCTTCGAGTCCCTTCGAGTCATTCTCAATAAATGAACCCCCTTCAAGTCATTCTCAATGAATGAACTCCCTTCGAGTCTATAATAGACTCCCTTCGAGTCTATCTAAAAAACAGAGTGTGTATCCTTCGGGTTAGCTAAACTGCACACAGTTGAGCTAACGATAACATGGTCGTGCACCTCCCTTCGTTTGCTTGCAAGCCTTTCATTCGTTCATTACGTTCCACTTTTCATTATTGTTATCTTTCACTTCATTATATAATACTTTACGTTCATTCATACATACATCATATCACATAAAGTCACAACATAATACACAACGTATTACATAACATAATACATATGTTTTGAAAACCGTTTAACGAAGAAAGATAACACATCACACACACATACACATCATAAACCTCATCACATCATCATGCATACATCAAGCTCAAACCATCATATCATAACAAAACCAATCTCAACCATCTACCTCTTAAAACCCTCAGAAAACCCTAAGTCCAAGATAAAGCACAATTGTACATTTCAGGTGCATGAGCATTAATTTTTCTAAGTATAAAATGTCTGGGCGCATTACAACTATACGGGTGCATTACCACTATGCAGGCACATGAGGCCTGTTTAGGCGCATCAACACTTAGGCGCATGAGCAACTCTGGGCGCATGGACACTATTTGGGCACATGGCCAACACTTAGGCGCATGGGCAATCTGGGCGCATGAGCAAACTGGGCTCATGGGGTACTATTCGGGCACATGGCTACACCTAGGATGGTCGAGATGCTGGGCCATGGGCCACTGTTCAGGCGCATGGATACTATTCGGGCACATGACCTTAGACGTATGAGGACAGTTAGGCATATGAGGTAAGTTGGACGCATTGGAACATTCTGAAATATTATTTATGCTACAAAAAGACCCAAAACATTTCTAAACTTACCCAAACATAGATCTAAGATACTAAGGCCCTTAAAACATACCAACAACAGTTCTAACCCATAAACAAACTTAAAACATACATATACAGAACATCCTTCGAACAACAAGCATAAAACCCATGGTTACATTTAAAAATGTTTGCTTAGTATGCATAATAGCCCCAAGAAGTTGAAAATAAGTAAAAGATGGGTTCCAGAAACTCACCTGGTCTCCGCAAATAACTCTTGGTCTCCGCAAATAACTCCAGCTAAAGTATGCTCACAGTACATAGTCTGCATATAAGTTGACATGCAGACAGATCATTTTCTACACACTTTCACTGACAGTTTCTCTGCCAGTTTCGCTGAAAGTTTTGCTGACAGTTTCTCTACTAGTTTTCGCTGCTAGTTTCTCTACTAGTTTTGCTGCTAGTTTCTCTACCACTTTCGCTGATAGTTTCGCTGACAGTTTCGCTGCCAGTTTCGCTGCTAGTTTCTCTGCCAGTCTCACTGACAGTTTCGTTGCTAGTTTCTCTGCCAGCTTCGCTGACAGTTTCTCTGCCAGTTTCGTATGGCACTTTCGCCTTACTTTCGTTGGAATTTCATGGCTGTAAAATTACTAGGGAAACTATAGTTTCGCTGGAAGAATCTATAGTTTTGCTGGAAGATCTGACAATTTCTCTAGACGAACTCAAAATTTCTCTAGACGAACTCAAAGTTTCTCTAGACGAACTCAAAGTTTCTCTAGACGAACTCACAGTTTCTCTGGACGCATAAAATGACGATCCAGCCCATTTTTAACCCAAAACTTCAACTTTTTACATCCAAAACCTTAGATTTTCATCCATGAACTTATATCTAAGCTTTTTACATGTTTTAATGCATAAAAACATTACATTTTTATGATTCTTTGCCACTTTTCAAAACCCCAAAACCCTAGAATCTGGGTATGATCTAAAGAGACGTTTGGTTGATGATTCTTACCTGGACTCTTGCTCTTTTCTTGTTGTTTGATACCCAAAAACACATATCTTCAATCCCTTGATCAACAAAGCCTCAAATCTTCACTTTTCTCCGCTTTCTCTGTCTACACACTCTCTCTAGAAAGTTGGGAATTTGGTTGCAAATAAGGATGAATGTGGCTGATTTGTGTTTATATATCGGGATTTTACGGGACCTTAAACTCGTCTATCACATAACCCGTAAGGTTAATTTGGTCCATAATCCATTTTCCTCTTATTTATATTAAATAACCCCCAACTAAGCTCATTATTATTAATTGGCTCGTTTTGACTTTTTCTTGAGCATTACATAGATCTACAACTTACTTATAAGAAAGACACAATCTTGATATCCTCTATTAAGCTTGTTAATTGAAATTGATTTTTCACTGAACTATCGAACTATAATTCAAACCGGATGAAAGGACCAGCGAACTGCCGGTTAACCAGTGTTGGATCAGTTTATGGACTAACAAGAGTTTTCTATTTAATCGGCAGCTGACAAATACGACATCTAAGTCAACTGTGTTACTTAACAAACATAGATACTTTGTGTAATAATAAAGACATAAGATGTTCTTTTAAAGTATTCATTTGATTAATCTTTTCTAAGCATAATGAGTTACAATCAATAGATAACAAATGGGCTAACAAACTAACCTTAAAACTATACGAGTAAGAGGTGTATATACTATGAAAGCTAAACACAAAGAATAAATCACTTTACATCTATTCCTAGTTTAGGGAAACAAATAATGAAGAGAAATAGTTCGCTTATCATAACTCAGCAGCTTCAGTACTATGCTGTCTTCAAAAGATAGAACACAACAACCACCAATTTATCCCGGTACAAACAGTCTTGTCTAGTATATCAATTGATCAAGAGGTCATCAAGTTGAGTGCTGATAAGCAGTCAATCATCACTTTCATTACTGATCGGCAGTGGTTCAGCACTTGGTAGAATTCGCCAGTTGACACCCAATGCTAAATCCTTGAGTTTTCGGTAGCTTTATCCTTTTCAATGATCAACAAGTGGACATTGACCGAAACACACAACTAGACTATTAAAGTGGGTGGTTAGTGGTTGAATTGATAAATCAGGCGGCGTGACGCGGCCCTATCTGGTCCTTACAACATTGGTGACTAGGCATAGTTATTAATTATGTAACTATCATGTTTCATAACAAACCTAATCACACTTTGGGTAAGCTTAGGGTAAGAACTTCTAAGATACTCTTCAAGTAAATAGTTTACTACGATTAGTAGTGGTTTCAGTGTATAACAATGTTGTTGATGAGATGGGATGCAAAGGGGTGTCAGAATCGTCACATAAGAAACCAAGTACGATGTATACGTAATTCCACAAACCACCTTGAAAAAAGGACTAGAAGTGTGCGATGGCCTCATGTTGACATGACAACTATGGTGGTATAGCTAGACCACCCCTATGTGTGGCAGCAGCAATGGTGCTATGACATGACTATACACATTTTTATTTGTGGGACAGAACAAAAATGCTTTCTTTCATAAATACTCTTTTTTTATCATTTATGATAAACACTTCTAGTTATATAAAAAGGAAATTGTCGCTTCTTATTTTCTATCAGTGCCATCTAATTGGACCCTAAACTAAAAATATTTATCGATTTATAACCGATTAAGGGTTCACAACATTAATCAGGAAATAAGAGAGGTTGCATTTTTGTGTTTTGGGGGTAAATTGTAATATAAGTAAACAAATCTATTTGTCATATAATAATAGAGTGAACTAGCAAATTATGAGATTACCTATTTACCTATACCTTATAACATAATAATATTGTTTTTTTCATCTTGGCTAGATTTTCTTAGTAATTTTAGTGAAAAATATGGTTTTCACTTGGTTTGGAAATTAATAATTATGAGAAATTAGAACCCGTGCGTTGCGCTGGGAGTCGTACGATTACATTAACATGGTTGACCTCACGTTTGTGAAATTCGTTACCCGAGTTGTGATAGTGACACGAACGTGATTAAATACGTAAGAGAAAAATGCAAAGTTGTGGTGGATTTATTTTGAGGATTGAAGCATGGATAGAAGTTGCGTCCTAACAATTATAGAAAGAAATTTAAACATATAATATATATATATATATATATATATATA
>BJCO01004787.1:0-14477 GCA_018326465.1 Flaveria floridana
TGCATCACCATCAACTTGCAAACCCCATAAGACTTGAACATCTTGAAGCGTTACCGTGCATTCTCCCACAGGTAAATGAAACGTGTGGGTTTCAGGCCGCCATCTCTCCACCAAAGCCGTAATCAAACCACCATCAAGCTTACGATAACCGCAATCAATAATACCACCAAAACCAGCCATCCTTATATAAGACATAACATTATTAGGTATAGGCTTGTGTTTGATGAGTCTCCAAAAATTGGTATCCCCCCGTCTAGGACGCAAGACACCGGCATCGCTCGTTGGATTTTGAAAATAGTGAGCAGCTCTATGCTCACCGACCAAAAATAACAATTCTCTATTCAAACGACCCGATGTAACACCCCAATTCGCCATGAAATAAAAAACGTGGGTTTGTGGTAAATAGAGAAAAGATGGAAGATGTTTATTTTGTGAAATGGAGTTGTGTGTTGTGAATAAGGTGTGTGGGTGGTTTATATAATATATGTGTGTTTGTAAAAAATAGAGGAAAGTTAAAAAAAAAAAAAAAGGAATCGGAACCCTAATTGACCAAGAACTCGCCCTTCCCATTGACGGGTTCTTGGGCATTAAATGTCCAGTCAACAGCAGCATTCAGCAGTGCATTAATGGTGGTGGTTGGTCAGAACTCGCCGGTGCCAAGGGCGGGTTCTGAGGAAAACGACAACACCCGACAACCACTTGCCAGGCTCGTATTATAAGGGGGAAGAACTCGCCGGTGTGACCGGCGGGTACCCCTAAAGTTATTTTTTTTTACCCCACAAGTCACCTAAACTTTAAAAATTACCCCATAAATAAAAAAAATTCCTTTTCTTTACTTTGTAAATATCGTATAGTCGTATCATTGCATGTACTATGTAAGGGCCATTCTTGTCACGGCTTCTAAAGTCCAGTGACTAAATCTATCACTTTTCAAAGACTTCAAGGGCCTGACCAGAAACAACCCTTGAAGAAACAACACAATCCCAATCGACTACTTTTATTTTTATTCATATGAATCGATCGCGTTGATTCATAGAAAATGGACGACAACAGAGAAACAATCGACGTGAAGAAGAAGAAGATAGCTTCAGCATGCGATGTTGAAGCTCTGAAGAAGTGTTTAGAACAACATAAAGGCGATTACAACAAGTGTCAATCCCAAATCGAAGCTTTCAAGTCTTCTTGTTCCATCAAGAAGCCTTCAGATTCATCGTAGTAGTGAATTATTATTAGTACTGTAATCATTACCCTCTTCGTTGATTTTCGTGTTATAGAATTGATTACGTGAGAATTGAGTTTTCCATGTTGTTATTACTGCAGTTTGTTTAGAAATTTGCCCGTTTTTGTTGATGAATGTTATTGTTTGATGCAAAATTTTGAAATTGAAGCACGCAATTTACGCAATTTGGATTGGTGATATTAATTTATGCTATCACGCTTTTTCTACCTTCATTCGATTCTAAATTTCTAGGGTTTGATATGCTGCTGCTTCTACAGTTAGGTTTTGGTTATTTTATAGACTATGCCTTTGTTATACTTTGTTTACCTAGTAATTAGCATTTTGGTCCTTACTTTTAAACCTACAAATTACACAGGTTAATCATGTAATTATGTGTGTTACATTTTCCCTAAAATTTCTGAAGGGTAATTCATATCCCTGAATATGAGTTTGTCGGTCGGTGTGCTCTGTCACACTCTCAACTTCAGTGAGTTATATGTGATCATCAGCTTGTATAACACCACATATTGCCTTGTAGCATATGTAATCATAACTATTCATTTGGCCTGTACCGCAAAACTAACACCTCATACAGCCCGAATGACATGTCAGTGGTGTGTATTTAGTCTGATATGTCATGTAAGTGGTGTGTCTTTACTATGCTGTATGCCCCCTCTTTTTCATTATATTTTCTGCAGTATGCATAATGTGTCAGTTTTTCATGTTTTTCTGTATCATTCCAGCTATTTTAGGTCTCAAAGTTGCACATGGGAATTATTGTTCATGTTTGACTTATGACTAGGCCCTCAAATTTGTAGTACAAACCACTGAAGTGACAACTAATATTGGCAGAGTAGTTTAAAGGAAGCATCAGTTTAATAACCTTATGATGACTATAATGGTGATGAAAAGGGCTACTTAAAATCATTGGAGTTGAACCTTTTCAAGAATCATTGATTGTTAATCTGTATTCTTTACTCTTTAGTCTCTTGATTGACCATAATGAAGGGAGTGTCTGTCTCATATGCATATTTCTTTAATCAAAGTTGATTGTTTTTTAAGCTACTTATACCTTGTTAAAGGGGTTTTGCTTTGTGGTCAAGTTTTATCTTGTTTCTTGCTTGTAAAACAAGGACATTCCTGCACTCATTTTTGCTTTCTAGATTCAATATTTGAACTTGGGGTTCCAAATCTTCATGTGTTTGTTTCCTTTTGAGTGTTTCGAAAAACAAATTTTGCTTCTCATTATCAGATTACATAGTGGTCAAATAAAGTGTCAGCAATCAAATGCATACATGCAGTAACAAAACTGATTATCAAATGGTAAAATAAAATTATCTGATTCCCTTTTTTATCAACTTACTCTGAAACTTTTACTCTCATCTCACTATACGGGCAGGCATCTTTTTCATATGTTCTTTTGGATCATTTTATGTATTACTTATTTGAATTATCAGAGTTTCTAAAAATTGAAATAACAGATTATCTAATTATTACTGTATTAAACATAAAAAATGCATCCAAACAGTCTCTTACAATGAAAATTTTTACAACCGATTATTTGATTCTGATTATTTAGAATCATATAATCTGTTTCAAAACAAACATAAAAACATCCCTAAATTCCAACCGGCCTCTTCATTGAGTATGCAGACAATCCAATGCAAAAAGAATCTTCCCAAGTACTTCCAACCTGTAAGTCAACCCTTTTACATTGATTGCGGCTTTCTTATGTTTGCACTTACAACTAGATGCTTATATCTACAAAAATAGCTACTTTTGAATATTAAATTTGCATATGGTTATTAATATAATATGAACTTTGTGTCCTACAAAATGGTTTATAAGCTTTATGCAATCTAACACTTTTTAAACAGCTTTCATTATTCATCTTTCATCATGCCTGCATCCCAAACCATAAGACATCTTCCAGTTTTTGATTTAGCAAAACCTATAAGCCCATCTTCTGTCTCTTCTCTCTCTGTAGCCTGCAAAGAGTGGGGGTTTTTTCATATAGTTAACCATGGAATCTCTAAAGATCTTTACAGCAAACTTCGTTTTCTATCGTGTCAGCTTTTTAGTCTTCCGTATGAACTCAAACTCCAAGCGGGGCCCGCCTCGGATATGAAAACTTACACGCCTCATTTTATTGCTTCCCCCTTTTTTGAGTCTCTTCGTGTTTCTGGACCTGATTTTCGTGCCTCTGCTCAAAGCTCCGCTGAAGCCCTTTTGATCCAGACAAACTCAGAATTCTGGTAATGTGATGCATCTTTTGAGCATTGTAAATAGAGGTGGAAAATGGATGGGTCGGGCGATTTGGGTAGCTAGTCAAAACGGGTACGGGTTGAAATGGACAACATTTAGTGCATGAGGGGTTGGGCGTTGGGTTGCCCAAAACAAGTTAGTTGTCTATTTTGCCATTTTTAGTAATACGTGACATGTTAAATATGATTACAAAAACGTTATTGTCAAAATAAAACTTCTATGAAAAACTAAAGTACACTTTGGGCGATTCTGACCTTTCTTTCCTGTTTCACCTTTAGATAGTTTTTATGGTTTGACCCGTTAGATAAGTAAATGGGTCAAAATTGCCACCTCTGTACCTTTCTTTCCTGTTTCACCTTTAGATAGTTTTTATGGTTTGACCCATTAGATAAGTAAATGGGTCAAAATTGCCACCTCTGTTTGTAAACGAACTTCTTGTTCTTGCATTGCACACCATATTTTCCTTTTGGGAGTTTGTTTAACTTAAATGCCTTCTGTTATTTATCATTTTTTTTTCTAAATCTATCTTAACAGTGAGGCAGTAAGAGAGTATGGAGATAAAATGAGGATATTATCCAAGAAAATCACTCAGCTATTATTAATGTGTTTGGGAGAAGATTTTGAGCCGCGATTCAAATCTGAATTTTCAAGCTGTGAAGGGTACTTAAGGATAAATAACTACTCATTACCTGAAAAAAGGGTAATGGGAAACGACGTAGAAGGGCTTGGCATGCACACGGATATGAGCTGTTTAACCATAGTTTACCAGGACGATATTGGTGGGCTCCAGGTGCGATCTAAAGATGGAAAATGGTTAAATATCGACCCGCTTGAAGAATCATTGGTTGTGAATATTGGTGATCTGTTACATGCTTGGAGCAATGGTAAACTAAGGTCATCCGAGCATCGAGTTATTTTAAAGCAATGCAGTAACCAAAACAGAAACCGGGTTTCACTCGCGTTCTTTTGGTGCTTTGAGGAGAATAAGGTTATTCGTGCACCAAATGAAGTAGTGGGTGATGATTTTAGATGTTATAAGCCATTTTTGTGTGGTGATTATTTGAAGTTTAGAGAGAACAGTGAGAGAGGGAAGTTTGAGAAAGTTGGATTCACTGTGAAAGATTTTGCAGGCATTTGAAGAGAAAGATGAAAAGGTAAAGAAAATGGGTTTTTGATTCTTTTTGGTTAATGATTTGGACACTTTTATCATTTATTGTTGCATGTGCATATTCTTCTTGAGATTTAGTGCAGCAGTTGGCTTTATGTTCTTTATGATAACATGTGTAGGTTGACCTTGATGTACTTTATGATGATAGATGTACATTTTGGTGGCAATTTTGATAAATTTATAAATAAAGGGTTTAGTTTTTGTTATATTTAATTAAAAACAAGTTGTGTAACATTATTGAAAATTAGCCGTGGTGTATTCAAGTGCATGCCAAGCCCTTGACACATAAACGCTTTATTTATGCACTTTAACGATTCTTATAATACTTAGCACGTTAGATATGGTGGAAACTTTGAAACACTACATTACACAACTCCTTTTTTAATTCTACTGCCTAATAGATTTATATTCCAGTCTTTTTTCAAACCGGTCCGATTTATATACCGTGTTGTTATTTTCTAATTTATTACTCCAACCTGTGTAACATTTTGTTACTTTATTACTTACATCTTTAATATGGTTGGCAATCATGTCTATTCATCATAAAATTGGTTAATTCTTTTTAGTGTAATTATAAATGTCTATGACTTACAACAGTTAATTTGGATCATCTTAAATATATACGTCGAATTGTTATTCCAAATAGACTGCCACCACTCGGTACCATTGTTCCTCCACCACCAACTCCATCAAGTCATTGTGCCACCACCACCACTCTTTGCCACTATTCATCAAAAACTCTTTGCCATTATTCATTAAAAATACTAGAACGGTGCCCGCGCAATACGGCGGGACGACATTTTACACGCGACACGTGTTTTTAATATTTTATTATTCTTATAGTAGTTTTATAAAAGTTTAATATGTTTTTAAGCTAAAATTTAAAACACTAAATAAATTCGTTCTACATGACTACTTGTATATTTACGCATTAACTTATTATACCTCATAAAATACGGATCGGTTAAACAAAAAGTTTACACCAAAACATTTAAAAAAAACACAGGTTACAGTTATAGTCTCAAAAGTTTTTTAAACGTGATATTTTAAAATATATAGCTGAAATGTTAAAACAAATTCAGTTTTCTTGGTTTATGAGGTAGATAATGTAAAATTTTATGTAAATATTAGAAAGTGTAAGGTTATTATATAACTAATTGTAAGGGAAGATATGTAAATAATGTTATAAATACTATTTTACCCTAAAAAATAGTTGTAATTTATGCATTAAATAAAGTAATTGTTCTTAATTTTATAGTATCTTAAAATGTCCTTCTCATATGTTTTATACATGGTATAGATAATGACCGGATCTATTCTGAATTTTTTTAAGTCAACTCATTTCAACCTAAGTTTATTTTCATTGAGCATACTTTCTTTTTTTAAAACGACCCATTTAACACTAACCTAGTATGATCCCAACTCGGACTGACCTAAGCCCCTTTTAACCAGCTACGTCGTCCATTTCACCAACCAGTCAAGCTTACTTTTTGATCTATTAATTAATTATAGATTATAGTACAAACCGAATCATATACAAGTAAACAGATCAAAATTGCAACATTTATTCAGCTGATAATCATGGGGTATCACAGATTGCAACATCTATTCAACTGATAATTAATTATAGATTATAGTACAAACCAAAACAAACACTAATAGAATCAAATAATAGAATGTGATTTTTTGAACACCATGTGACCTGAGTCATCTTTATCAAATAAACTCTCAATTAACTCGTCCCAACTTCTGCCTGGGGTACGCTTTGTGGACGACTCCCCGCTGGATCCCTCCCCGTCCTCAGAATCTTGAAATGTGCCATACTGAGATGGTAAAACCGCATGCGGCACTGCTAACTTCACAGCCCGTTGTAGTGCAGCAGCATACTCTTCACCGTGTTCTTTGGCTAAAGTTTGCTGTCTTTCCATTTTCTGTTTTGCAGGAATTTCCATGATTGGATCTTTCTCCAACATTAACTGTCACGAGAAAATTAAAGTGTTTTGAGGGTCAGCCCAACCTGACCAGATCTATTTTAATCCACGTTATAGAATTATCAGACCAACCCCCCCTCTTGCCATTTCTAAATCATAGTATGGAATTACATGGGTCAAGAAAATGATTGATTACTTGTTATATGTATGATGTACATTTGAATAAAACATAATAAAGGAACATTGTAAATCAAGATCAATAGTATAAATTTCTCTGAAATGTAGTTTTTCAGAAAAATTGTGTAAAATAGGTAAGATAGCTAAACTTTAAGTCAAATGAGTAAAAATGTTTAAACATTTGTCATATTCATGCAGTTGGAAGCAATCAAATAGCTCAAGATAACTCATATGATTAATCACCCGGCCATGAACCGAATGATTCTTAAACCTATAAAGATTTTACAATTTTCCAATAATCAACAAAGCTATCTTAAATATGAACCCTAATATTTATACTAGATCCTAACAACCTAAAGATAATGATTAACTAGAAAATATAAATAAACTAAATATATAAAGTAAAAGGATAATTATAGACAGATACATTCAAATTTAAACTTATAGATGCTACTGCATCACATAGATCCAAAGTACCCTTTGATAAAGAATATATAGATGATTCATAATTCAATCACATTGATTCTTTGTAAGAAGAAATATAGATGATTTAATGACAAATACTTCCTGAAAAATGCTTTGCCATCTTTTACAACTCAGGAAGCATTTGATAAATACAAAACTTAGACTTCTCTTTTAGCTATAACAATTTTGATAGTGCATGATGATTTATATTCAAATGATAACTAACTAAACAAAGACAGAACAGGCAAACTTACATCCAAAGCCCTTCTGGCTTCCCTTTCTATCCAAATGATGGCATGGTCGGAAGTCGCATTGCACGAAAGAACTATGTGCTCGAATCTCCCATCTACAGGGACGGCTGTCTTTACAACTGGTGGAAATCTACCACATCTGCAAACACAATTAACACGAATTATTTCAAAACATGTTTTACGGTTAGAACATCAGAAATTGAAAAATGTTGGGTACTAAGTTCATTCACAATACCATCTCAACTTTGAAGCTGAAAAAACGGTGCAAGTAGCAATATACCTGAAAGGTTTTCTCTCGACAATGTGATAAAGGCGACCAGGTGCATAAAGCCTCCTTGGATCTTTAATCTTTCGCTCCTCGGACGTGAATGTGTCTTTTATGCATCTTAAACACAGCAAACATGGCAAACTGTTGAAAGAAAATACTATAATTAACGATTATTTATAAACTTATAATGAATGCTTAAAGACCATGAGATATATCAGAGAAGATGTTACCAGAAAACTGATTTGAAAATGTCTTCCAAAGGTGTGGCTGTTCGAGGCAAGAAATCATCCTGCATTCGTTAGCATTTGGATAATAACCTGATTGACCAAAATTTCAACTTTCTTGAATTAAACTACTAAAAACAACTTGCCTGAAGAACAACAGAATTGATAACGTCTGCATATCTCACAGCCAAATTCAAAGACATGCACCTTGCAGGTGCGATAGCATAGCAACGGACCCTCTTTCTGTCAATATTACCCAACTTATGCCTATTTTGCACCACCACCATTGCCAGCATTGCCGCCACACCCGACCCAAGTGAGTGACCAGTAAAAGTCAAAGTGTAATTTGGATAATCTTCCAACAATGTTTTCAAAGTGTCATATTCCGCATCTAACACAACTCCAGCTGCTTTTAGCAATCCATTATGAACATACCCACCATCAAATTTCCTTTGACCCAACTTATTATCCAACAAAACTGCATAATCCTTCTGGTTTGCCAAGTTTAGACCCCTAATAGCAAAAACTATATCAGCATGATCATGATCAAGATACAACAAGTATGGTGGGGCGCGACGACAAGTATCATCATAAGTTCTTTTCAAAATTAACCAATCTGGATTAATCCCATATCCACCAGGAGGTGCCCAAAGAGGGCATCTAAGATCATCTTCATATACCGCCAGTATATACCTACAAAGCCTAGGAACAGGCTCGAATTCTTCAGCCGTTGCAACGCCCCACGTCTCGCTATCATGGCCCGCGGTGTAAAGGCATCGTTTCCAAGCCCACCGAGCACATCCAATACAATATACACATTCAAGCAGAGGAAAACCACATATAATCGACATTGTAGCTTTGTAGACTCAAAAATGTTAAACAGATATCAAGAAAGATTGACGAACACCAGTGTATTCAAATTACTCGAGAAAATCAATGGAATTTGTTGTATGATGGAAGCCAAAAACATCTAAAAGAAGATCTATCAAGTCTCTGAGACATTTCGTCGAACAGTTAGAGTGCAGAACATCTAAAAGATGAATTGTTGAATCTCTGAAGCATTTGATAGAACAGATAGAACACAAGTCAACTGGGTACCCCCAAAATTCATAATATTTTGATCATAAAACTTGCTAGGAAGCCAATTTGTTCACATCCAACAAGTTCAAACGCTGTTTCAACGCGTAAATTTTACAGAATAACACGAATTGTTCTTCAAAAAATATAAACAACATCCAATGAAGTCAAATCACCCCCAGAGTTCGTTGAATTTATCCATACATCGATGACAGATTCAAATCTTGATGCAGAACAAAAGAATCTACAACATGTGATCAAAGTACAAGAAAATCGAAAAGGGGACTTGGGATTAATTTGGAAATCAAATCAGGAGGTTCGAGCAGCTTCCGCTGAAGAGTGAAGAGTGGGTGTAATCAACTGATATGGTTAGAAGAATCATCATAATTATGTACGATTTTGTTGAACGATTTTGGTTGTTTACTGTTGTTCGATTACAATTGACTTCGTCTCCTCAAGGCTAAAACGTGACACCTACCACCATTATTGTGGTGTGCAGGCCTCCGTATACAATCATTTGTCGTTCGACGATTCACACCAATTTCCTTACTTTTTAATTTACAATCATAGTATTAGTTAATTAACTATTTTAAATAGTTTTCTTTTAGTTTAGGTTATCATTTTGATTTCTTTTGATTTTGAGGAAGTTGACAACTTCACATTGACTTTTTTCATTGAAAAAATATTTTATTGTGCGAGACTTGTGACTGAAATGTGATGGATGTATAAAAGTTTATAAGAATTCTTAATTTTGGCTGGTTTTTTGTTGTTGTTGAAAACCAGACTAGACCGGTTGGTTTAACCAGAAACCCTATATCTCTAGTTCAAAGCCCAATATATTTTCCAATTTGGTTTTATTTTAACTATATCTTAAAAAGCAAGGTACCACCGAACCGACCTTTGCTTTATTATAAATATATGTTTGCTTACAAAACATACTAATAGTTGTTGTATTTTTGTTGGGGTTGGTAAACTCTTTTGCAGCTCTAGGAAAGATACGTTGTTCGATTCCAACATCCACATTTTTCTTTTTCTACTTACTGACCCAGGCCCAATTCAAGGTTTAAAGTCCAATTCAAAAGTATTTAAATGTCACGCCCAGTTCAAGGTTAAAGTCCAATTCATTAGTATTTATATGTCAAACTCTTAATAACATCATATTAGCTTCATTGATAACATCAATTCACAAAACTTTATAAACTTGAGAGGGTCAAATTGATATTTTATAATCTTTTTTAGAAAGTTAGGGGTGAAAGTGTCAACATTATACTACTACACAATCATAAGGGTCGGTGAGAATTTCTATTTTTTTATTCTTTGTCAATAGCTGTCATATAAAATTTCTTGCAATTTTAAATCATATATTACTTCTTGGAACCTAGTCTTTAACCCAAAGCGACTCAAGCCAAATATAAAATATTTTCATTCTTGACTTTATATATGGTGTAAGACTGTCTATATTTGACATACGTCTATGTTTCGACGCAAGTTGTTTTATGAAAGCGCGTTGAGGAGGTCAAATATAATACGTTTTTATTTACTCTATGTTTCGACATAAATTTAGTTTGGAAACGAGTCGGAACAATTATTATTATATGTTTCGACGTAAATTTGTTTGGGAAAAAAATCTGGTCAAATATATGCTTTCATTCAACGGTACAAATTCGAGTTACTCTATGTATTGAGGTAAATTTAGCTCGAAAACGACTTGAATATATTGTAGTCTATATTTTATTACGACGCGTAAAATGATGCGGTAACGCGCAGTGGGTAAAAAATCTAGTTTAATGACATATAGTAAAAAAAAACATGCGTGTGAAACATAACCAATGTGGCATAGATCTCTAGTGTAACAACATTGTAAATGTGGTATAGGTTTATGAATAACACATGAAATGTAACAACATAGATCTCTAGTGTTTTAAACTTTTGAGAATATTACTATATTGCCCATCTCAGTGAGACGAGAGCTTTAAAATTTTGACTGTATAAAAAATAATGAAAAAATAACTTTTTCTTGACCATGCACAAAAAATGTACATCACCACACACATCAATGCATGTTTCTTCCAACTATCATCGACCTCTTTTATAGTTGTTGAATCTTCATTTACTTTCTTGCTGGACCGATGCGAGAAATAGAAACATATAGTCACTAGATAGACAAAATATGTAAATACTAGTTGTTTATGAATTAACATTTGTAACAATTACAAACTCTTTTCTCAAGTTTCTTAAAATTGTAATAAAATTACATTGTTGCCCATCTCAAATTAGTAAATGCCACTTGTTTATGAATCAACATTTGTACTCTATGAAAATACCACCTTACTAGTTAGAAATAATGGATCAGACCCATAAGCCCAAACTCCCAAAATGATGATGTGAAGTCTAAACCCTAAACCCACAAAGTTCAGTTTCTAGTATTACAAGAAACCCAACTTAGTAATGCTTACAATTTATCCTTACGAATTTTTGGGAGAAAAACAATTTTGATTCTGAAACCTATTGAAGCAAATAGGAGATTACGGGGTTTGATTATGAACTCTCTTGTAGAAGCTGGACATATCTTATTAACTTCAACATTTAATGTATCTAATCTACAACGTTGTTTAGCGAGTTCACTAACATAGGTTTTTTGATGCTCAACCACATCTTGAGTACAACCAATGATAGGTTGTGAAAACATATCAACTCCTTGTTACTACAACACATATAATGACATACGAGGTTCAGTCAATGATATCTAGACACCTTTAGACTAACTACAAACACAATAGACAAGTGCATCCATCGTAGAGTAGTATTGTTTTAGTCAAGAATCAAGTATCGATCCATAGACATAATGGCTCCCGGTACTAAACAGTTATCACTATCTAACTAATCAACTAAGTTTGAATTTATGAATATTGACATTAACTAAAAATGATTAGCAAGTTAAACTAACAAAAACAAGAAAATAAAGTCGAAGAGACATAATCAATTAAAGATACCACTTAGACTTGACTTCACTTGGCATAGTAATAACAACTAACATAAAATATGTGTGTGCTGTGTATGCATGAATGTATGTAATATATAGATGTATCATGTATGCATGCATGCATGAAATATATGTGTGTGAGATGTAAGACCCCGTTCTCAGACACCTCACAGTTGATCAATCATTACATCATATATACATATTAATATACATTTTATAAGATAAACAACGGAATTACGTTAATAAAAGCTATTCTCTATTATTAATAAATACTGCTGTTAAGCAATACAATGATATTTAAGTTACAAAAGATTATTTAATTTCATTACAAAACAACAATATCTTAACATAAGAATGGATGTCAGTCTTTTCCCGCCGAGTATCTTCACCTTGTGCCATCCTCAGCAATAATTACCTGCCAACTGAAAATGCATAAAAGTCAGCGTTGCTGAGTGAGTTCTAGTTTTGAAAGTATTAAAATACATTGTGTAATGTATATATATGAAAATACTCTTTTTTATAAAAGTATTTTCCTTACTCTTGTACGTGAGCACGCATCAACTATACAACTAGGTAATGCTTTCTTTCTTTATTATATACATTTGTTCATTTCGTACTCTTTAACTTTATCTTTCATTGTCTATGTGGACCAATGATCAATACCCTAAACTATGTGCACGAGAAACTGGTGTTGGGCCTGTGGTCTATCAATAGACTATAATCACTATACACGAGGCTGACCCAGTCACCTAGGGTATGCTACAAAGGTCCGTCAATCTTAATTGATTAACCCTGGGTGCATCCTTTGGGGTAGCTAACCCGTATCACAGTTGAGCTAACAACAACATCGTGCACCTCCTATATGCTTGCAAGACTTTCATTATTTTAATTAGGTTCAATTTCTCTTTATCATTATTCTTTCACTTTGTTAATGATAATACTTGCTTTTATGATCATAAACACACCACATAAGTCACACAATAATAATTATTATGATCATAAGAACCACTTATAATAATGCAATATAATAACAATTAAAAACCCTAAGTCAACCTTGGGTCAAACTTTAATGATTCTGTTTTTCTTAAAATGCATGTATACATGAATATACATGTATATGTGTGTGTCTCGAATGCGTGCATATGTAATATGTGTGTGCGGGGTGGTCATATATGTGTATGTATGCATTTTGGTTTTTGTCCTATTATGAGTGTAGGATTTTAGGGTAAGATTCTTATAAGATTTTCCTAGATTTGTAGTTAATTTCACAAGTTACATATTTTTGATTTGACAATTCATTAGATTTTATAAGATTTAGTTAGTTAAATATTATGTAAGTATCATTTTGTTTTAATGTGGATTAATTGTTTTACAGAAGTATTAATTATTTTCATAAAAGTTCATGCCTTTTATATTTTTATATATTTTATGCTAATGCTTGAAGCTTTTGTTATTTATTATTTATTTTTTATTACTCATATTCATAGTTCTCGTAATTATGTTTATACAAGTGAATTTGATGATAACTCGATACATGGTTTGTTTAATTACTTTATTTATTGCCCAAGACTAGAATTTTAAGATTAGGCCTAAATTAGAATTTTAAGATTCATTATAAGAGGGCTTTCTATAATGTATATTATCTCAAGATCTGCATGATAACTAGGTCCATTAAAATATCTAGCCCAAGGATCATTAAGGTCGATAGGTCATAATACATAGTATATTGTGGCTCAATGGCTCGTAAATATCATGTGGGCCAAAGCTCATTAAGCTTTGTGGCCTAATGACCCATTTAGGGTTTGATGGGCCAGGACCCATTAAGGTGTGTGTATATGTATACGTGGGATCATACCAAATATATTTTGGGTTCCTTTCATGGGTTAATATATCTAAATTAAGTCTAACTAGAATTTTTCATCACGGCGCGTTGCGCGCGTAAAAACTGACTCGAAACTATTTGAAGTTCTCATGTTCGGGCTCAGAACCGATGTATAGTTGTGGCTGCTAACCATAATAGGTAGCTACGCCTAAGCAACGACACCTCTCCGGTTATCCCATCATCGCCCTCGGAGTTCATCTCGTCAACAACACATTACTAACAAACCGAAAAGACAACCATTAACACCACGAAGCCAATTCCATCAAACCATAAGCAAACCTCGGATGAGGCGGTCCTTATCATCCTTATAACCGCAGAAGCAATTCCATAGACACATCCCTAACCGAAGCATCTAGCCAACAACTCTAAATGACAGCCATGCATCAGGAGGTTGTACAATAAGCATTAAAAACGGTACATACAATGAAAAACCCAAAAGATGAACACAAAAGCAAGTCTCAGATGAGCAGATCGTCATCATCATCGACACCACAAACCCAGACAAACAATAATGGGTCACAGCAGCAAAAACCATGTATTAAACAATGATCAGTTACCGCAATGGCG
>BJCO01004788.1:0-14361 GCA_018326465.1 Flaveria floridana
CCCCACACACACACACCGTTCATCTACTAGACAAAAAACTACGTGTTTTGACCCATTACCCAGCCAACCCGACCAGTCAGTATTGCCAACTCTACTAGGCTGTGCCTAAAAACTTGAAGGCGATTACTATCTTTCTCCCATGAAACTAGTAAGGTTTCACTAAGCAGCATAGTTTGCTTGGTTATTTTACAAATATATAAAAATTTTATTCAACACCAAGCAGAAGAGAATCTTATGACCAAGATCAATATGATCATTTGTAACTTTGAAAGTTTCGACAACTAATAATGTCAAAACTTGCATGGGATAGGAGGAACATTTATTTCCTGATGAACTCTTCCCATCTTTTGAGTACACAGATTGTAACTTTTTTAGTTTCAATACTAAATCAGCTAAAATTAGATGTGACAGAATGTGTGGGTTGCTTAATATGCTAGAGTAGGTTGAGTGGGGTTGATCTGCAACATTTTTATTGTTTTACAGATAATTTGGTCAAATATAAACAAAAAATATGAATTACAACGTTATCTAATTTGTTGAATATAATAAGTTAGTAAATTCTGCCATGCATTAACAATAAAGGTGACTTCTGGCTAGTTTTGACGTTTCCTTTTTAGCTCGGTTTCTTCATTTTACGCATTTAAGTATTTAACCCGTTAGGTATGAAACATAGCGCAAATTAACCTCAGAATTAGAGCCACGTACCATATATTATGAGGTCCAAACTTTTGTTCTTCATGTATTCATACACAAGTAGCCGTTGCGGCCCTTCAGAGCAGCAACCAAGAAGTCGAACAAGATTCTTGTGTTGTATGCTTGTAATCATCCTCACCTCTGCAAGAAACTCTGCTTCCCCTTGTTGTGATTTTTCAAGGGCCAATTTTTTTACAGCAACAAGCTGACCATCTTCTAATTTACCCTATTAAAACCACTTAAGGTTATATATTCTTAGAGGTGGCAAAGTGGGCACGCTGATTGGGTTGGATAACGAGTCAAAACAAGTTCCAATCCATCTTTTATAAATAATTAATGTGTTAAATATGATTTAGAAAATAATATATTAATACATTTAACCATTTGAATATAATGGCATACGAGGGTTTACTCCACTTGACCCGATTTTAGGCTATTTATGTTAGTTTCCTATTTGACCGGTTAGAGAGAAAACATAACCCAAATTGGCCCATTCACAAGTAAATGGTTCAAAATTTGGTCCCAACATGATAGTGATTCGATCTTTCCTTTTCAATTCTTTAGCACTTCTTCACTAATTATTGGCAGTTCTAAGCACATGAAACAACATATGATGCAGAATTTTGGGTTCAACAAAAGTAGGTTTCAAGGGACACATACCAGATAGACCGGCCCGAATCCACCTTTACCAAGAAGATTAGACTCATTGAAGCTTTTAGTTGCCTTCTTTAGTGCTTGGAAACTAAAATAGTTTATCGTCCGAAGATTGCCACTAAAATAATCTTTTGCGTCTGCAATACGAACATTTGATCAGTTTGAAGTTGTAAATAATAAGATTAAGCTCAACCATCACAACAACAATAAATAAATAAATAAATAAACAGGTGGCAAAATTGGCAGGCTAGGTCATTGATCAGAATTGGTGAATTTTGGTATGGGTGAATATTGAATTTTGGTATGGGTGAATATAAGCCATGTCGGGTTGGTCAGGAATGCTTTTGTGTCTAAATATTGTAATTTTTATAAATAATAACTACACCTAAAATGAGTACAAAAATTATAATTTTCAATAACTTAAGAGGATTGGTGCATTAAAAATACAGTGTGTGTAACCTTCGACCTGTAAACCATCGTCTATCAAATAAATTTTCTTACATGTTTGACCCCGTTAGAGATAAAACCTAGCCTGAATAGATCCATTCATAACTAAATAAGTCGATGATGCCATCTCTAAAATAGTCTACAAGTGATAACCTTTTCCGCTCTTTTTACGCTTTCCCAACTTCTTCAATTGTGCTGGTCTGATGAACATCAGAAAGACAAATATAAGAATCAGCAAAATTAGAAGCACAATCAACCCCACCAGGAAGAACAACAAGACATTTGTAGAGTGATGTTCCGGCGAGATTTCTTGATTAAGTATCAATGGTGCTGGAGGTGCAGCTGCATTCATGAACTTGTAGTATTATCATCAAGCAAACACAATTAAGTCTACATAAACAGAACTATTTTTCATTATTATTTCTTATACTCGCATTACATTAGACAAGCTACAGTAGACTGCAATTTATGAGACTCCATTTTCTTGCAGAATTCCAAAATCTAGAAACTTTGTCACTGTTTTCCTTAAAATCTATTAATTTCGCAAACAAAATGATTATTTAAGCTCAAATTATCAATGACCCATGAATCAAATCACATCTTACACCAAAACCATGCATGCACACCAGGTGTATGTTCAAAAGTTGCGGACAAAAACCATGAACAGCCCTATAGCAACTTCACAAAATCACTCAATAAACAGCAACAGTACATAATTTCAAACAATATGATCAAAATAATTACCTTCAAGTGCACGACGCATTGCTTTTTCTCTCAAATTTCACAATATCTGTATTCAGTATTCCCCAGTTGCTCATTAGCCGGAACAAATGGTGGGTTTTTTGAAAAACCAAGAAACTGTTTCTCTCCTGTTCTGGAATGATCGACCAACGACAATGTGAAGATAATCGAAGAAGACATATTAGAGCATCTGAGATTTCCATGTGTTGATAAATACGATGTTGGGGAGTTTAAAATTGGAAAAACTTGTGTTGTTGAAGTCGTCAAAGGGTGTAAGAATCAAGGCAGAATGCGTGATGCTTTGCTGTGATTCGATTTGGGACTAGAAAATTGATGATGAAACATTCTTTGTTGCTAACGTTTGTCTTCACACGAAATTCGTAAGGAATCTCCGGTGCCGATGAGTGATTCGTTTTAGGCTAAACATTAGCACACCATTGTCATTATAGCATTCACAGCGTAATCTTTTAAATTATATAAAATGGTTATAAGTAGTTGTGAGTAGTTATAAATAGATGAGATAGAAATGTTACTGTTCACTATGTAAATTTAAAGAATTACTGTTCAAACCTTATAATTTTTTTAATATTTTAAAAGTTGTAAGTATAGGAGAAAGAAAAAATAATGATAAATGTATAAAAAATATTATTTAATTAAAAAGATGAGAAAAAAAGTTGTATTTTTAATGCAACAAATTAAATTGTTGGTTTTATGTAAACCCGTCGTGACGTATCGCGTTCACCATAAAACCGGGTTTAAGGCGGGTTGGAAGAGCACGTGTCAATCTATACTATTATAAAGAGTGAATTTTGGTTTTGGTGCTTGTGGTTTTTCTACTTAAACCATTATATAATCTTTTGTCATATCTTGCTATTTGGTTTAATTTTGTAACGGTTTTGGTTTATCATACTAACTTGTTACTTTTGGCAGTTAAATGTAAGGGCATTTTGATCAATCTACATACAATGACTATTTCTCTAAATTATTAAAATAACTTTACGGGGTGTTTTTGTAATTTTCATAATATATTAAAAATATAGAATTAATATATTTGTCTTGTTCTTCATCAATGGACCCTTTTCACTATCGTCGGATAACCACCATTGTCGTTGTCATCTTCCTTATCTAACTCTCTCCCTTTTGATCTCCAAGACCACCATCGCCATATATGTCTCTATCCATTTTTATTTCCGACAACCACCATCGCTAGATCTGTCACTCTCCCTTCCGTTTTCCAACTACTACCATTGTTAGATCTTTCTATATTCCTTTCCATTTTCATCAAACATGTTGTGGAATCTGTCTCTCTACATCTCGATTATCGATGAGTTCATTTGGTCAGTTTCTAGGCGGTGGTTATTGACCAGACAAATGGCGGGTCGTAAATGGTGGTTGTCGACCAGCTGAGTTCATGTGGTATATTTTAAGGCGATAATGGTAGTTCCATGAACAATGGAAAGAGAGGCTGGTGTCGGTGTGGTGTTGGTGTTTGTCGGAGGTTATGTAGGATCGGTTTTGATACTCAACACAAGTATTTTCTCTCAAACTCACTAACCAACACTCAAGAAGCAGAGATCTTCTAAGTGTTGATTATAATATACTAAGTAACACAAGGAAACACAAGATAATAATTTTCAAGGTACTTGTATATATTATTTCTCAACTCAAAGTTTTACAATACTCTTTCAAGCTTATTACAATAGTTATAATGAGAAACTATATATACTACTATCTACAGCCAGATATACTTTGATAATAGTTGGAATCCTCTAACTAAAGCAAATACTACAAAGCTATAGTTTAAGGTATCTCAGATAATGTCTTATCTAAGATATGGTAGTCATGACATGTCCATGACTTACCTTTTGTCACCAACTAAAGTTGGTAACATGTACTAACATATAAAGGTGAATAGTGGAATAAAGTATGGTCAACTACATGGCCTTTTGTGAAAACGCCATGTAGTATCAGCGGTCTACAGTGGAGTGTTAGAGACCATACTTATGTCCACTGGTTCATTAGCAGCATCTTCCGATGGTTAATTGGCTTCGGAAGAACAAGTTCTTCCGAAGCCTTTTATCTTCGGAAGAGGCTGCTTCTTTTGTGGCTTGGAGACTTCTGCTTCGGAAGTCACTAGCTTTGATTTCTTCTAAGTCTTGAACTTCGGAAGAGAAGACTTTGTCTTCGGTAGTTAGAGCTCTTCCTTTGGAAGTTAATTTTGCACTTTGTCTTCAGAAGAACTCCATAACCTTCGGAAGTTCCATACTTAGCTTTGGAAGTCCTTTATACTTGTACCAAAAATTGTCTAAGTGTTTGGTTTTGGTTATTTCTCAAGCGTTGATTATAATATACTAAGTAACACAAGGAAACACAAGAGAATAATTTTCAAGGTACTTGTATATATTATTTCACAACTCAAAGTTTTACAAGACTCTTTCAAGCTCACTATAACAGTTACAATGAGAAACTATATATACTACTATCTACAGCCAGATATACTTTAATACTAGTTGGAATCCTCTAACTAAAGCAAATACTACAAAGCTATAGTTTAAGGTATCTCAAATAATGTCTTATCTAAGATATGGTAGTCATGACATGTCCATGACTTACCTTTTGTCACCAACTAAAGTTAGTAACATGTACTAACATATAAAGGTGAACAGTGGAATAAAGTATGGTCAACTACATGGCCTTTTGGGAAAATTCCATGTAGTATCAGCGGTCTGCAGTGGAGTGTCAGAGACCATACTTATGTCCACTGGTTCATTAGCAGCATCTTCCGAAGGTTAATTGGCTTCGGCAGAACAAGTTCTTCCGAAGCCTTTTATCTTCTGAAGAGGCTGCTTCTTTTGTGGCTTGGAGACTTCTGCTTTGGAAGTCACTAGCTTTGATTTCTTCTAAGTCTTGAACTTCGGAAGAGAAGACTTTGTCTTCGGTAGTTAGAGCTCTTCCTTTGAAAGTTAATTTTGCACTTTGTCTTCGGAAGAACTCCATAACCTTCGGAAGTTCCATACTTAGCTTCGGAAGTCCTTTATACTTGTACCAAAAATTGTCTAAACGTTTGGTTTTGGTTGCACCAGCCTTCTTCTTGATCTAACAAACTCCCCCTAGGCTGATGCTACCAAAACCTCACTTGTTCCTGCTTCTCAAAACTTTCAACACCAGGGAAAGAAGATACTTATATGTTTTTTTGTTGTTCCCAGAAGTGGTGCTGAGAAGCTTGTACAAATCATTCGTGAACAGGAGATCCAGTCTGTCACTTTGAATGATATGTACCCTCTGTTGAGTCCCTCTGAAGAGAGTTAGTTGATGGGAGTTATAGTCATACTCTCATCTAACTATTGGTTCCAATTCAGGGCCTTCCACCATTTGTAGAAAGGCCTTGCCTTTGGTGGTTGACCTTTCCTTGTCTTCCTTCTCTCTCAGCTTCAACTCCTCTTCAATCTTTGCTTTTGCAGTTAGCTCAGCAAGATGAAGGCTGATAAGATGATTTCTGATATGAGCTACTGTTTCGGAGTTGGAGGGATTGGAGAATGGTTTCTCTGCTAACTCAGCAATGTCAAATCTGCTAGAGTGTAGCAGAGAAGAGGCATTAAGCCTGTTGTTCTCTCCATTCTCTCCCTCCACAATAAAGTTGTGAGAGGCTTCATCGAACCTCCACTTGATAATTTTCTTTCTAGGCACAAGGGGCTAACTAGGAACCTTGTCCCCTTTCTTTGTATCTAGTAGAGTCACCAACTTTCTTCTCAGCTTCTTCTCTTCATCATTTAATGAGTCAGAGTTGAGGCCAAGGAGTTTAACAGCTTGGTCTAGTGTTCCTCTAGGCAAATCAAGAAATTGATCTCTTATGAGGGAACATGAGGATCCATCAATGTAAGTCAGCTTGATAGAATCCTCCTTATAGGAGATGTCACTCAAGGTTGTGCATTTGTTGAGCTTCATCTTGATCTCCTTAAACTCCTCTAAGGAGAGACGTTTAGAAGGCTGAGGGGATGATCTAGATGGTTGTTGGGTAGGTAAAGGTGTTTGGGTTTTGGGTAAGGTTTTAGGTTGAGGGATGATTAGTCAAGGTGGTTGTGGTGATGAGATGGGTAAGGTGGTTAGTGTAGGTTCAGGAGTGTAAGGTTCAGAAATGGTTTCAGTTTTGATGGGGAAAGGAAATAGGGAAGGTTTAGGTTGAGATTGAGGTTGAGTTTAGGTTGTAGGTTGAGGTTAAGGTGTTGGTTTGAAAACTATCCCCTGTACCCTTCTATACATCTCTTTCCTCTTTCCCATACGAATGTCAGCCTTGATGTCACTGATAAGTCATTGGAGTGTCTTTTCAGACATAGGTCCCACCTACCTACCAGAGAAGCCATGAACCCGAAGATAATCCTTCATCCATGCTTTCTCACTTATCTTCTTGGCAGCAGTGACCCCAGCTTCTTCTTCTTTCTTCTTCTTCTCCCTCAACTTCTCTCTCACAACTCTCTTTCTCTCTTTCTCCAGTTGATCCTGCTCTTTGTTGAAGAGCCAAAGTATCGTATCATTATCGTGTGGAGATAGTTCTTGAATAGAAAAACCTCTGGAGGTTAGGAAAGATATCCTTTCCCTCTGGAGCTGCAGATCAGCTTCCCTCTTCTCTCTTTCTCTTTCCTCCTCTAAGGCCAACCTTGCTGCTTCTTCCTTTTGTTCAATCTATAGCCTGGTTGCCTTTTCTAGCTCTACTAACTCCTCTAGTGGTAGCAGGAGTATTTCTTCACAGGCAGCTCCAAGCTTGATGAGCCAGTCAATGATCTCCACCCTCTTTTTGTTGTTGACTGCCTCCTGGTTGGTTGTAGCTGCTTTGGAACTGCCAGCTAACAACTTCCCAGTTGGAACTCTACCTTTTATTTTAAGCTTTTCAATCCTCTCCTGCTTCTGAAGCTCTTCTGCAGTCATCTTCTTCTTTCCTTTATCATCTTTGGAAGTACTTGACTTTGGTGGTTCTTGGATGGAGGGTTCAGATTGAGTCATGGTGGATGGAGGTGGTGAAGCTGTATGAGCTAGGGATCGGTTGAGAAAGTCCTCACTATTCACTTCAGATGTCAGCTCTAGAATTCATCTGTGATGATTAGATCCTCGGACAAAGAGTACAGTCCTTCTGTAGCTTCCATCTCAGCTTTGGAAGACTTAGCTTGTTCTTCTGAGGCTTTGACTTCAGCTTTGGAAGTTTGAGGAAGTGCAGTATATGTCCCAATTGTTTCAGTTGCTGGGCCATCAGTCCTCATTTCCCCTTTGAATTGAATCTCAGGTTCCATTTGGACCTTAGGTTGACCAACTTCTTCTACAGTGGTAGAAGATACACTTAACCTCTGAAGCTCTTCAGCTCCAAGGTACATCATAGCCGCATCAGGGCTAGGCTGATCTAGAGAAGATCTCAGTAGAAACTTCGAAAAAAGCCTATAGAGATCTCTGAGCATCCTTGGGTCCATTTGTAGGACAACTTGGGAGGGCTCAGGAAAGATAGTTGCAAAGGAAGCCGAATATCTGGAAGTTAAAGCTTGGCTCTGTGGTTCCTTAGTTGTTTGTCTCTGAACACTCTCCCCCTTTTTGGTAGCATCATCTTCAGAGCTAGATGAGCTAAAGGAAGAAATCAAGGAGACCTGAATTGGTACATGCCTAACAGATCTCTCAATCTGTTTCTTAGCTAGTTGAGCCTTGAGACTTTCAATCTTAAGTTGCTAAGTGGCAGACCTATCCTCTAAAGTCTTAACCTTTGATTCAAGGTTTGAGATTTAGAAAGTAGGTCCTGAATGATGAGTTACATACTACCCTCATCTTCTTTCGAAGAATCATAGGGAGATGAGGTAACATACCGTGTATGTTCACCCTCACCACCAGATATGGTTTCTTGGCACCCTGATTTCCCTTGCCTAAGGATGTCTCTTTCAGAGTCATCAAAAGGCACGGTTACCGTAGATTCAGTCTCAGAGATGTTACCATTGTCCTGAGGATCCAATGAGTTTCCTTCAGTAGTGGCAGCTGAATCTACATGAGTTCCCTCCACTTCCATAGGACTCACCTCAGTTGGTTTTAACTGATGTGGGCTAGAAATAAGAGGTCTCTCTAGGCTCTGTTGATCCATGAGAGAGTGTTGTGGATCAAATTCATTACCATGATGAGGCGTAATCTCCTCATCAATTCTGAATAAAAGGTCAATAAAGGATATAGAAGTTAAGCCTAGTGACCCAGGACTTTGGTCAATGTCTAGTGGCATTGAGCCTTTGGTGGTGCTGTCCCTTTCTGGTTTCCCAAGAGAGTGTTGGGACTCATCCTGAGGGCTTGCAGCCTGGGCTTGGGGCTCAGGGAGTTGAGACTGAGGAGACTCAAATCCCATATTAAGGTCGAAGGAGAAGGATGGGGAGACCTCTGACTGAGTGGGAGCCCATGGTTCCACTCTAGTCTTTTTGGAATGAACAGGAGGGACTTGCTCAATCAGAGTAGACTGAGCAAGGATTCATTTGCATCTATGATATGTGTGTTTGATGGGGTGAATTGGCAGAACAGGGGTAGTTGCTGGTGTGGGTTCATCACCTATGGGGTGAACAGGGATGTCATCAGGAGCCATTGGCTCAATCATACCTGGAAGAAGGTCGGTGTGTCTTCCAGTGAAGTTGGTGGACACTCCCTTCAAAACCTTGACGATGGTCGGCCTCATGTGAGGGACATGAAGAGCAGCTGCATAGACAAGCTGACTCTGGTCTAACTCACAATTGATTATGTGCTTAAGAAACCTAGGATACATGAAGAATGTGTCCTTTTGGAGATTTCCAAGAAGATTGATCAGCACAAACCTTGAATAGTTGAAGCGGGGGCTCTTCACCAATCCATGAACTAGGTAACCCAGTTCATATGGGATTTGATCCCATCCCCCAGACTTATTTGACAAACAGTGAAAAACAACATGAAGTAGGAACTTCCAGTTATAAGAAAAATTAAACTTATAAACTGTAGACCTATTCATATCTCCACCGTATCCCATTTGAATATAGGTGTTGTCGAGGTCTGATTTAGGGAACTCAGTATGAGCGCCTTCATCATGAAGCTCCAGATGCTCCCAGATGACCTGTTCGGTAATGATCAACTCTTGGCCTGAAATGCCGGTTCGGATAACCCTAGCTCCATTAAGGAGTACTACTTGACCGTTGCTCCATAAATCTTCCATATGGTTCAAGTAAATGGTAGGATTCACGGTCAGAGCAGTGAAGTAGGGAGATTGGGTAAGAAATGAGATGATATCAGAGAAATCAGCATCCTTGGAGGAATCAAGGAATACGACTTGGTTATGCTGAGGGTTGAGTGCCATGATGAGAAAGGAGATGATGAAACAAGTTTGAGCAAGGTAAATTTGAGTGAAAGAGGCTTTAGACAGTAAATTGGTAAAAGGATTAAAGTGACGAGTCGGGATTATTTAAATGGGTGTAATGGCGGTGTTGGGTGGATAAGGTGAGAAGATGGTTTGGGTAAGATGTGACAGTGGAGGCAAGGTGAAAAACCATTCAAAAGATTCCGACATCATTAATAAAATCTTTACTTTTTACTGTGTGGGGCCCAAAGGTTTCCGTTAGAGAGAAGTCTTCTTTCAAAGGTAAAAGTATTTCCAAAGATTTTTCTCTTCTGAAGCCAAACTTATTTCCGAAGGTAACTGAAGTTACTTCCGAGAATAAGGGTGTCTTCCGAAAGAAGAAGTTTTCAAGCTTCGGAAGCATTAAAGATAAGCTTCGGAGACTAAAAACTCTTCGGAAGATAAAACTTGAATTGAGAGAATTGCCTTCGGAAGATAATGAGGAGTTCTTCTGAGGGTAATTTTCTCTTCGGAAATACTCACACTTAGTCAAATGTGAAGAAAGACTTTTTATAACAGGGCTTAGATTGTTCTTTGACAAAAGACAAGACACGTGTTAAAAAGATTTTCAAATGAGACATATTAGTCAATGTTTATCATCCCAATAGCCGTAATGAGATACTTAGATCTTTGTTCATCAAAGGCTTTGGTGAACAAATCAGCATATTGTTCATTTGAGTCAACTTTGACTAATTTAATCAGGTTTTTCTCATTAATATCTCTAATGAAATGGTACTTGATATCAATGTGCTTTGTCTTGGAGTGCTTCACAGGATTTTTAGTGATAGAGATAGCACTGTTGTTGTCAATGTGGATAGGGGTGTTCATGAAGTTGAATCCATAGTCTAGCATCTGGTTTTGAATCCACAGCAGCTGAGCACAGCAACTTGCAGCAACAATGTATTCAGCTTCAGCAGTAGATGTAGAGACACAGGATTGCTTCTTGCATTGCCATGAGATGATCCTTCCACTAAGAAATTGATATCCTCCTGATGTGGATTTCTTGTTAATGTTACAGCCACTATAGTCACTATCTGAGTAGCCATAAAGATTGTAGTTGCTATTCCTAGGATACCAGATACCTAGTTTAGGTGCTCCTTTGAGGTATCTAAGGATTCTCTTGGCAGTAACTAGGCGAGACACCTTTGGAGCAGCTTGATATCTTGCACAAATACATGTAGCAAACATGATATCTGGTCTACTTGCTGTGAGATACATCAGAGAACCGATGATTGCCCTATACTGATGTTGATCAGTATCCTCCTCCTTAGAGTCAGGACAAAGGTCATGGTTTCTGGGTATTGGTGTCTTGGCTGGCTTACAATCCTTCATATCAAATCTTTCTAAGATATCAGAGACATACTTCGATTGATTGATAAAGAACACTTCCTTCATTTGCTCCAATTAAATTCCAAGGAAAAAGTCCATTTTTCCCATAGAACTCATCTCAAACTTCTTCTTCATGACGTTGTCAAAGTCTTTACACATTTGGTTATTTGAAGAACCAAATATGATATCATCAACATAGACCTGAACGAGCAAAATGTCTTTCTCAGACTTCTTGATAAAGAGAGTCTTGCCAATGGTTCCTCTAGTGTAACCATTCTTCAGGAGAAATTAAGACATAGTCTCATACCACAGCCTAGGTGCCTGTTGCATCCCATAAAGAGCTTATCCAATTTACACACATAGTTGGGATGTTGTGGGTCTTCAAATCCTGAAGGTTGGCACACATAGACCTCCCTATCTATATTTCCATATAGAAAGACATATTTGACATCAAATTGGTAGACAGTAAAATTCTGGGATGCAGCATAAGCAAGGAAGATTCTAACTGCCTCAAGTCTTGCAACAAGTGCAAAGACATCAGTATAATCAATTCCTTCCTCTTGGGTGTATCCTTGAATAACCAGTCTAGCTTTATTCTTAATGATCGATCCTCTATCATCTCTCTTGTTCCTGAAAACCCATTTGGTGCCTATAGGTACTTGACCAGATGGTAGTGGGCAAAGGTTCCAAACCTTTTGTATCTTGAATTAAAGCAATTATTCTTGCATTGACTCAACCCAACTACTATCTTTTAAGGCTTCTTCTACTTTCTTGGGTTCTATCTGAGACAAGAGGCATGAGTACAGGCAGACATTCCCATGATGAGTTTGTCCCCTTGTTCTCACACCTTCAGAGACTTCTCCAATGATGTTTTCAGCTGGATGAGTGTGTGAATCCTTAATCTGGGAATCACTTTCAGTTGCAACGATAGGTCCAAGTTGGACATATTTTGCTCAGGAACATGAATACTTGGTCCAGCTATTGTTTCAATGTTATTCAATAAGGACTGATTGAATGAAAGAGAAACGTCATCAGCATCAGTTGACTGAGAAGTAGTATTAACAGTTGCCTGTTCCTTCAGAATACTACTTCCATCAGCCTGGTGTTGTATGTTATCAGCTGGTGAGTTATTAGGCTCACTTTGCTGGTAACTTGTTGAAGCTCTACTGGTTCTTGAAATGGTCATGCTATCAGATCTACCAATGATGGGATCTTAGGGTCCAGAGACTCTTGGAGAACTTGGAAGAGGTCTGGGTAACTCAAATAGCTGGTCTTCATCAGAATCAGTTTGAGTACCTTTTTCCAGCTGAAACATTCTCACAAGATGGTTTAGAATAGTTTGGAAATAATTCTAAGTCAAAAATATGATTAGGGCATTCCCCCTAACAGAAGGAGTGTGCTCATTAACAACAATGTTGGATGATTCCTCAAATTATTGATTTTTGATGTTATAGACTCTATAAGCAATAGAGGTGGAGGAATATCCAACAAAGATAGCATCATCTGACTTCTCAAAATTTTTTGCCAAGTTGTCCTTTGTGTTAAGTATGGTACACCTACTGCCAAATGACCTTAGAAAGCCAAAGAACGGTGGCCTCTTGTTCCATAAATCATAAGGGGTCTTTCCATGTGGCTTGACAATGAGGACCCTGTTCTGCACATAGTATGCAGTGCTGACTGCCTCTGCCCAGAATGTTAGAGGCAGCTTTGAATCAGCTTACATGGTCCTAGCAGCCTCAATCAGTGTCCTGTTCCTCCTCTCAGCAACACTATTTTATTGAGGGGTTCTAGGAGCACTAAATTGTCTGGTAATCCCTTTTGAGTTACAGAATGAGTCAAGAACTGGATTCTTAAACTCAGTCCCTTGATCACTCCTAATTATCTTTACCTTGTGATCACTTTGATTTTCAATTTAAGAATAAAAGACTTTAAGGTTTTAGCAGTTTCATCTTTAGTTCTTAAAAAGGATACCCAAGTAAATTTGTAAAATCATCAACTATCACAAGGCAATATGATTTCCTTCCAATGCTTATTATACTTGTTGGACCAAATAAATCCATGTGCAATAAGTGTAATGGGGTGGTGATAGAGTTAACCTCTTTGGATTTGTGAGAGACTCTATGTTGCTTTCCTTTCAGGCAAGCAACATAGTTGTCTCTACAGAAAAATTTATTTTTGGGCTCACCATGTACCAAGTTATTTTTAACCAATTTGTTCATGGTTTTAAAATTTACATGACACATACGTTTATTCTATAAGGCAGACTCATCACCATCAGCTTTGGAAAGAAAGCATGACACTTCACCCAATGGGGAAGCATCATATCCCTTTTTCTGGGAGATCTAAGAAGCACCAATTCCTGAGGAATTGTCATCCCAGGTTTGAGGATAATGCAGTCATGCTCTGTGAAAATATTTGATGCTTTTGATCACAGAACTGAGAAAAACTTAGGAGATTGTGTTCAAGCTGTTTGACAAAGTTCACTTTGTCGACTCTTAACAAGCCGTTGGATGCACTTCCTCTGCCTGAAATGTATCCTCTGGTCTCACCTTCAAACTGAACAGGACCTCCATCAAAATGTTGAAATTGTTGAAGCAGAAATCTGTTCCCAGTCATGTGCCTGGAGTATCCACTATCCAATATCCAGACATTACTGTTCTTGTCTTATGAATGTCCCTGCACATAAGGTGAAAAGTTAGTTTTGATTGGAAACCTGTTAGATCATGATGAGGCTGGTGCAAACAAAACCACTTCATAGTCATTTTGGTGTTACATTCAAGGGCTTCCAAAGCTAAGTATGAGATCTTCCGAGAGTTTGAAGAACAACAGCTGAAGATATCAGCTGAAGTCAACAAGACAACAGCTGAAGTCAACAGCTGAAGACAACAGCTGAAGCCAACTACTAAAGGCAACAGCTGAAGTCAACAGCTGAAGACAACAGCTGAAGGCAACAGCTGAAGTCAACAGCTGAAGACAACAACTAAAGTCAACAGCTGAAGACAACAGCTGAAGCCAACAGCTGAAGACTATCTTCCGAAGACAAAGTCTGATGAAAGAGCTGAAGACAAAGTCTGCTTCCGAAGACAAAGAAGATCAAGCCTCGAAAGAAGCAGTCTTCCGAAGTATAA
>BJCO01004793.1:0-10089 GCA_018326465.1 Flaveria floridana
ACTCACAGACCTTTGTGACTCAGGGTGGAGAGAGCTTTGGCCTTCATTGCTTGGTGTAGCTTCCAAGCTCTGGCAAGAGAGAGGTTGAGATACCACTTCACCATTAGGTGTCTCAAAAAGGGTACGAATCACTGTAGCAGTTGATGATGATGAGTCAGGGCTTTCAGGTTCTACCACTAGGCCTTCAGTCAAGGTTTCCCCTATGAAACTAATCTTAAGGTCTGCCTTAACATCCAGTTGACTGATGGTATTGCCTGATTGCCTTAGTCTCCTTCTGAAGCTAAACTCTGCAGTGATCCTGTCTTAGATTCTTTGAGCTAGCTTGTCAACTTGTCTTGATTAGCATTGGTTGACAAGTTGCATGTTGACTAAATCCAGACCTTCATAGAAGTTCAAGTTCTGAAAATTGAAGACCTCTTGCTATCCTTGAACTCTAAGAATGATGAGGGTTCTTCTGTTGTTGTCATACCTGCACCCAATGATTTGATTTGAAGTTGGTGGAGATGGCATTGCCCTTCGTATTCCTTCCTCAAACAGACTCTGAATGTAGGAGTCTATGGAGTCCATATCAATGTGAACTTGAGGAAGTTGTTGAGTATGCACAATTGCAAGTGAGGATGGTGAGTCCTCAATGTCCATACTCCCTGAAGAACTCCCATGTTCTGTGACTGTGATGACTTTCTCCCTCTTTTCGGTAGCATCACCCTCTTGCTTAGGTGAGCTAGGAGTTAGGTCAATCACACTCAAAGGTTCTTGTGTTCCTCGTTGAGCTCCTCTTAATGGTATCCTAACTAGTTGTTCCCTAGGTTAAGAAACCTCAAATTGCTAATCATTGACCCTATTTTGCAAGGTAGTCTCTTGAAATTCAAGATGACTAACCTTGAAGACTAAATAGGTGCATGTTTGTGACAGTTTTTGCACCTTTATTCTCAAATTCCCCTCATCCTCATCAGAAGAGTCATTGGGGGATGAGATGATTAGATCGAAGTCCTCACTCTCACCACCAGCTTTAGGTTCTTGGCTACTGGATTTCTTGTGCTCACTAATAGCCTCAGTTGAGGTGTCAATGGGCTGAGTTGCCATGGTTGAGGTCTTAATGATGGAATCACTTGCAAAAGTGAGAGCCTCCTCTATATGGACATCCTGAACAGGTTCAGAGATGTCCACCTTAGTAATAGGTGATTGATGTGTGCTAGATCTAGGAGACTCTGGAGCACTCATCTCTCTTTAAGTAGGGGAAGAATGAAGTTCCTGAATAGAAAAAACAAGGAAAGAAGAAAGAATCATGGTACTCACTGAAACCTAAATCTTCATCAGTATAGAAGTCAAGGTTAGGAATAGGTTGGTTTAAGTCCAAAGACTGGGGATGGTAGCTATCCCTTGAAGGTTGTTTACTTGAGTGTTAAGACTCAGAGTGAAGGTTTAAGGCAATTGGGCTTATGAGCTCATCAGGTTGGGCATGAGGAACCTCAGCAGTGATAATTGAAGGAATGGGAGTGATCTACTCCTCAAGAGAAGTGGGAGCTCGAGTATCCACTTCTTCCAGTGTGGGTGACTATATAAGGACCTGCACAGACTGAATAGTCTAAGTAGGGGCTTGTTAGTGTTTTCTTTGGTAGGTGAGGGTGATTTGTGGCAGTTGAGGTGGTTGGGAGGTGAAAGGTGTGGATTCAACACTAGCGGTGCTGCTAAGTTGTCACCTTGAGCAATGAGCTCTAACATCTTTAGGACAAAGGCTGTTTCTACCCCAAAGAAGCCAACCGTAGGCTTTCTTGAGATTTTAAAGATGTCGCGCTTCATCTGTCCTAGTTTAAGAATATTACCTGTTCCCATTAACTGTGAGCCTAGTTCACAGTTAAGAATGTATTGAACATATCTGGGGAACATGCAATACTCTAAGGAGTCCAAGTTTGCAAGTAAATTTATGTAAACAAACTAAGAGTACCTAAACTTGACTCCCTAAACCATCCCATCAACAATGAAGGAGAGATCTTCAGGGATCTTGTCCTATCCACCATGCTTGTTTGATAAGTTGTGGATAACCACATGGAGTAGGAATTTCCATTAGGATGAAAGCTTCCCTTTCCTAAAGGTACTGACAGAGAAGTCTCCCTCATAGCCCATCTAAACAAAGGACTGGTTGATAGCTTCTTTGGGGAAGAACACCTCACGTTCCTCATTATCCAACTGAAGATGCATGTTGATGATGGTTGGAGTGATAAAGACTATTCTCCCCTGCACGATGGCAGATAGTGCCTTCTCTCCATCCAGAACGACCTCTTGGCAGGTTTTCCAAAATTCTAGCAGATGATCCTCATAGAGTGTAGATCAATGGTAAGGGAGGTGAAGCAGTTGGATAAAGCTAACAAACAACAAACCTCTAAGAAATATGGATCTTTCTCAGAGTGTAACAGAGCAACCTGACTATGTTGCCTGTGTAACTGCATGGAGAAGTTTGGTTCATTTTTGCGATGAAGGTTGGCCATTTTGAGAGAGCTTAAAGATGAAGAAAGATGAAAGAAAGTAATTTGAGAGAGAAATTTAAGGTTTTAGTTTGGAGGAAAGCGGAAGATGATAGAAAGAGGGGGAATCCGTTATGTTTATAAAACAAAGTTACTAAAAGAGGATAAACTTTGAAATCCGTAAGTCGGTCCCATCTTCGGAAAAATAGTGTGCTTTTGCTCAAAAAGAAGTTTTCTTGGAAGTCAAAAAGCTTCTGAAGGTAAATTATCTTCGGAAGTTTTAATGAAAAAGCTTCTGAAGCTAAAATGACTTCGGAAGAATTTCCTAAGAATTTTGAGAATTTTGGCTTCGAAAGAAAATAAAAACTTGAAAGTTTTGTTCAAGGGAACAAAGCTTCCGAGAATTAATTTGCTTTTGAAGAAAATTGACCTTGAAAACATATAAGTGCTTGAGAAGAGTTTTAAGCTTTAGAAGATATTTCAAAATTTTCTTCCGAAGGTAAATTACTTAGGCAGTCATCTGTATTAAAGGCATAAGTTTCTTTCGAAGATAAAAGCTTGTCTTTCGAAGCATCAAAATTTTCAGAATTTTAAACAAAGTATTCAAAACGTTTCCATCCAAAGAAAACAAGAGCTTATGAAAGTGATAAACTAGATAACTTAGGACGCACAGATTTTAAGAAGTAATAAGAATTAGTTTTAAGAAAAACCTTCTCAAAGTTTATCATCCCAATAACTGATATTAGATATTTAAATCTCTGTTCATCAAAATCCTTTGTAAACAGATTAATATATTGTTCATTTGTTTGAACATTGACTAGTTTAATTAATCACTTTTCAAAATTATCTCTAATTAAATGATACCTGATGTTGATGTGTTTAGTCCTTGAGTGCTGCATATGATTCTCTGTGATAGAGATAGCACTATTGTTGTCTATTGAATGAGAGTCTCCTTGAAGTTTAACCCATAGTCAAGCATCTGATTCTGAATCCAAAGCACTTGAGCACAACAGCTTGCAGCAGCAATGTATTCAGCTTCAGTAGTTGATGCAGAGACATAGGATTGTTTCTTGTATTGCCATGAGACAACCCTTCCACCAAGAAAATTGCATCCCCCAGATGCACACTTTGTAGTCATGTTACAACCACCATAATCACTATCTGTATATGAATACAAATTGAATTCAGAATTATTAGGATACCATAGACAAAGTGTTGAAGCACCTTTGAGGTGTCTTAGAATCCTTTTGACAGTGATAAGATGAGACATCTAAGGGTTGGCTTAATATCTTGCACAAATTCATGTGGCAAATATGATATCAGGCCTGTTACCTGTAAGATACATAAGATACCCAATCATAGCCTTGTATAAATATTCATCTACATCTCCCCCTCAAGATCAGGTCCAAGGGAGTGGTTTCTAGCGATGGGTGTCTTAGCAATCTTACAATTAGTCATGTTGAATCTTTTGAGTATGTCTTGAACATACTTTGACTGAGTAATGAAGATGCCATCTTCAACTTGCTTCACTTGAATTCCCAGAAAGAAATTGAGTTCCCCCATAGCACTCATTTCAAATCTTTCCTTCATCAGCTTCTCAAAGTCTTTGCAAAGCTTTGGATTAGTTGATCCAAATATGATATAACCTACATACACATGAGCTACCATTATGTCATTTCATTGTCATTTGATAAAGAGAGTTCCATCTATAGTACCTCTTCTATATCCATGCTGACAGAGATACTAAGATAGAGTCTCATACTATTTCTTGGGTGCCTGATCTAGCCCATAAAGAGCTTTATCAAGCTTGCAATCATAATCAGGATGATCAGGATCTGCAAAACCAGGTGGCTATTTGACATATACCTTCTCATCAATTATCTCATAAATAAAAGCACACTTGACATCAAGTTGATAGACCTTGAAGTTCTTGGATGCAGCAAATGCCAAGAATATCCAAATAGCTTCTAGTCTTGCTATAAGAGCAAACACGTCAGTGTAGTCAATTCAATCTTCTTGTGTGTATCCTTGAACAACTAGTCTAGCTTTGATTTTTATGACAATGCCTCTATCATCCTTCTTGTTCCTAAACACCCATTTGGTTCTAGTAGTAGTATTCCCATGAGGAAGAGGACAAAGGTTCCAAACTTTCTGTCTTTTGAATTGAAGCATATCCTCTTGCATAGCTTCAACCCAACTTCCATCCTTTAGAACCTCATCAATTTTCTTTGGCTCTATCGGGGATAAGATACAAAAGTGAAAACAAACATTCACTTCATGGGTTTGTCCTCTTACTCTTATCCCTGTTTCAACATCTTTAATGATGTTTGTAATAGGATGAGACTTATGGATCCTTAGTTGAGGGATCACAGCAAGTTGCTTAGATAGAGAAATTTGGATCTGGCAGTGATGTATCTCCCACTACATCAACACACTTATCAAGAGAGACTTAATCCAATGAGTGTGTGACATCATTGATGTTGTCATCTATGGAGTGGTTATTAGAATCAAGAAATTCCTGATCACAGTCACCACCACCATTGTTTTCTTCTACATTTGAAGTATCTTTATCTGGTTGTATAGCCTCTGAGCTAGAATTTGAAGGCATCTCAGATGAATCAGCTGAATTTGTCATTGTGGTGCTGATAGAAACCTCATTTGCAGAAGTAGTTACAATTGGAGTTGAAGATGTATGGCTTCAAGGTCTTCTAAGCTAAAATCTTGGGTCAGAATCACTTGTGGGTAAGATATCTATAGATCCTGAAACATTCTCACAAGATTTGATAAAACATTTGATAACTAAATCAAGATCAAACAACCAATCAGGACCAGAACCAGCCATATAGGGTGTGTGTTCATTGAAAGTCACATTGGCTAAATCCTTAACAATTCTAGTTCTGAGATTGTATCCTCTGTAAGCCTTAGCTTAGGAAGAGTATCCAATGAAGTGTCCATCATCTGCTTTCTTAGCAAATTTGGCAATTTGATCTTTGGAATTCAAGATGGTTCAAGGACATCCAAATAACCTGAGAAAACCAATAAAAGGTTTCCTCTTGTGCCAAAGTTCATAAGGAGTCTTGCCATGAGTCTTAGCTACTAAAACTCTATTCTGCACATAGCAGGTAGTGTTGACTGCCTCTGCCCAGAAGGTGATGGGCAGCTTAGAGTCTCTCCGTAACACCATTTTGCTGAGGAGTCCTGGGAGCACTTTATTGTCTTGTAATACCTTTTTCTTCACAATCTTATACTTTTGACCTTGTGATCAGATTGATTCTCAATCCTTAGGTTGAAATTCTTCAAAATATCAGGGGTTTCATCTTTAGTTCTAAGGAAGAAAACCCAAGTGAATCTTGTAAAGTCATCTATGATCATCAAACAATAAGAGGTCCTTCCTAGACTCATTACACTGGTAGGGCCAATGAGATCCATATGTGATGGAGTTTCTTTCCTTAGGCTTATGAGATACCTTGTGTTGCTTCCCTTTCAGGCATGCAACATAATAATCATTACTTATAAACTCTTTCTTTGGCATTCCAGTTACCAAATTATTCTTAATTAGTTTATTCATGTTCTTAAATTTTACATGGCACTTTCTTTTATGCCATAGGAAAGACTGATCACTATTTGCTTTAGACAAAAAACATGAAACTTCTTGAGAGGGAGATGTCTATTGCAAGTCCATCTTGTACATGTTCCCTTTCCTGGGGCCTCTAAGTAGGATATGCTCATGAGTAATGACCCACCCGGGCTTGAGAACAATGAACTCATGCTCAGTAAAGAGCATGTTACGACTCTGATAAGAAATTTAGGATACACTCAGAAGATTGTACCCAAGCACCTTGACAAAGTTTATCTTTTCAATGCTAAGCTTACTATTTGTGACCTTCCCCCTTCTAGAAATGTAACCACCTTCATCTCCTCAAAAAGCAACTAGCCCTCCATCAATCCTTTCAAAATTCTAGAGTAGTGACATATTGCCTGTCTTGTGCCTAGAACATCTACTATCAATGATCCTAACATTCTCATTTGTCTTGAGCTGTCCCTGCACAAAGAAAAAGATTATTACATTTGGAAACCCAAGCCTTACTTGTCTTGGGCTCAGTAAAAGAAGTAGAACAAAATGCAACAATAATAGATCCTATAGTTATGCTTTGGGGATCTTAAGCTGTTGTTGAAGGAGATCATTCAATCACTTGGTCCTTCTTTGACTTCCACACCATCTTTGGAAATTTGGACTTGACCTTCAACTCTTCGGAAGTTTTGATGACTTCAGAAGCTTTAATCACTGAACCTTCAGAAGATTCTGCAGACACTGCAGCAGACATCAGTGCTTCAGAAGTATTCCTTTTGTCCGAGACCAAATGTTCTTCCGAAGGAAATTTTCCACTTGTCTTCATCTTTGTTTTGGAGCTTTTGAAGGAAACTGGTTTTCTTTCTGAAGTTGAAATCTTCTTGGAACTCTTGGTCATATGAAGAGTACCTCCTTTATTTTATGGACAATCCTTAGTAAGATGAGAAGTACTTTCACACATGACACATTTTATTTTCTTTTTCCCCAGAGCCCTTTTCTAAGAGCAAGACTGATCTTGATCACATCCCTTCTCCACCTTCACCTTTGCAGATGCTGAGACAGTTCTTTTGGGATGAGAACTATTCTTGGAGTTGGATGGTTCAGGTTGTGTAGCAGTGGTACACAACAAATCAACCTTCTTCTTGTTGTTGTGATGATTTGAACATGAACCAGAACTCTTAGCAGAAGAGTTGAGGTTGATGTCTTCAGTCTTCACCACTTCAAATCCTGTAAAGATAAAAACTTGTTTTTACTTAGAATCAAAAGTAGCCTTGATATCTTGAGCCTTCCTTGCCTTTCATTTGCTCTTTCTGATCAAGTTTTTCCTCATAGACTTGGTCATCATAGTCTTCTTCTTCACCTTAGAAGGATAGTGACCCTTCTTAGAATCCTCTTCTTCACTCTTCTCAGAGGGATTCTTCACTATCACTTCTTTATCCTCTTCACTCAAAGGGTCTATGAGAGGAAGCTCGTATTCACTAGTTCCACACCTGGGTGATCTTACAAAAAAGATTATGTATGGAGGAGCTATTTCATTAGATCCTAGTCCCTGCTTGTTTTGATAATACACCTTGTTGTGCAAGGATGAGGATATCATGTTCTTGAAGGTCTGTTCTTCAAGAACACACTTTTCTGCCCTAGTTTTGATGATCACAAGCTTAGTCTGGCACTCAGTTAGCTTAGTTATGAGATCCTTGATCCGAGTCCTATAATTTTTATGGTCATGTTTTAGAACTGAAATGGTTTTCTCCACGTCCACTATCTTTAGTTTGTAATCACTTTCACACTTTCTAAAATCAGCTTTTAAAATGTTTAAGGACTCAAGATCAGATCTTATTTCTAAGTTGTAGGACCTGTATATGTCTTCTTTAGCAATGCATTTAGGGGTACAAGATCCGATCTCATGATCTGCCATCAGTGCTTGGTTTGGAGAAGCATCTTTCGCCTGAAAGCTCCAGTCAAAGCCTCCTTTTCAACAACTATAGCTTGCTGCTATGGCTTGTCATTCTGGGTAACCTTATCAGTGTAGTTTGGTCTGACTGTTCTTGGCGACCGCATGTTCTTGGTGCCTTGCACTCCCTGGTAAACTGGCCTATCAAGTTACAATTGTAACACTTGACTTTGCTTTTGTCTAGTTCAAACTTTCTAATGGTTGCATTGCAGGGGAACTTCCTTCCAGTCTTCTTGTAGAACTTCTTGGCTCTATGAGTGAGAAGAGCCATCTGCTGGACTATCTCCATGTACTCTAGATCATCTGGATGGATACAATCCAGGTCTTCAAGGGTGAAGAGAAAGCTACCACAACTTTCATCAGAGGACACAAAGGCTTGAGAAGAACATGTCTCTTGGAATGGGCTTCCTTAAGTGTAGTTCTCCCTTGGTGTCTCAAGGAAGGTGATGAAAGGACCCTTTTGTAAGTTGTTAGGGTAGCATATGAGATGATGTTGGGGTTCTATGCTATCCCTTTCAACAAAATGAGGGGCTAAACCCATTTGATTGTTGGACTTGCTAGATGAGCCTTGCATGTTCATCTCCATCTGGTAGCCACTGAGAATCTCATACAACTCTATTAGAGTGAGAGTTTTTAGATTCTCAGTTCTCTTGATAACCACACAGTAGTGTGTCTATTGCCTAGGAAGTAAGGACATAAACTTCCTTACAATGTCTCTTTTTTCAAGAGCAACTCCTCCATCCACTAGGGCATCCATAATCTAAACACATTGAGTCATGGTTTCACCTGCTTTGAAGGTGAAATTTTCAAACTGTTGCTTCAGGAGATCCTTCTTATTCTCTTTAGCTTCACAGGAACCCTGATACATCAGTTTCAATGCATCCCACAGCTGCTTAGCTATTTTGAATTTCTTGAAACCTCTGATCATACAGTTTGGAAGAGCAGTCTGAAGGGCTGTCATGGCCTTCTGGTCAATCTCTACTCTCTTTCTATCTTTATCTAAGTAGTTAGCCACAACCTCGGGGATCATACCACCACCAGTAGCAGAAGAGGTGCTTGGTGTGTAAGGTCCATTTTCAATAGACTCCTACACTCTTGAAGGGTATGCAAATACAACACAATAACACAAAGAGGAGAGTTGCATGAGAACACTAAACTAATCAAATAGTAAAACTGGTTAACCTCTAGAGATGATACTAAGAACAAAAGTAAATATGAGACAAACAAGATAGCAAAATACAAAAGGATATGGTTTTCAAGATTGTAGTATATTGCCTTCTCAAGTTCGATTACAAATGTTACAAAGCATAAAGGAAAGTTACAAGTACTTGAGATACATATACTACATCCTATAACCGGTCATACTTTGAAGGCCAGCTGGATGCAATTGACTAGACACAAACAAAATCAATTGTAGTGTCAAAAGGTAGATTGCCTTTTGACTTGTGACTATGACGTACGATAGCTCACATCCTAATATATTACAAAAAGGATAAAGTACATGAAGTAGAAAGTTACAGACTCAAGACCTCAATGTACAGTTACCAAAAGCATGAACCTTTTCACCAACTTATGAAAGTTGGTGACTTTGAGTTGTAGCGGAGAGGTGTCCAGCTTTATGGAAAAGTACATCACATAAAGCATGTATACTAAAAGTCTTCGGATGAAATTTGTCTTCAAGTGTTGGCTTCGGAAGACCTTGTCTCTGAAGCTTTGGAAGATTTCATCTTTGGCTTTGAAAGATATTGGTCTTGGCTTCGAAAGATTTCACACTAAGAATATTTCTATTGCTTATATGAAACTTCCGAGGCATTCTTCTTCAGTGCACTTGTGCATGCCTGTAGGAGACTTTGAATGTTTGAGTTGCATCGGCCTTTACATTTAATCCTTACATCGTTCAATCAAATCTTACAAGTTTTCTTTTGTTATACCTGCAAAAGAGTCAAAACGGTTTTGTGTCATTATGAGATTATCTGATTTAAAGTCTTCCGAAGATGATATTTTATAATTTGTTTGAACAATTAAACACTCCCAAAGTATTGTTCCCAAAAATTATAAAATAATTCTCCCCTGGATATATATATATATATATATATATATATATA
>BJCO01004797.1:0-12103 GCA_018326465.1 Flaveria floridana
TAGCATGTTTTCTCAGGTCACAGGAACGCTTAATCTCATGATGCACGATTAAGGACACACTCAGGACATTCATTCATCAGATCCATTTAGTTGCATTAGACATTGTTTTGACTTAGCATTTTCAGACTTTCAGTATTGTTTACATTTCAGTTTTACGCTTCCGCACTGATGTTTATTTCTTTCATGTTACTCTGATTTAAGTCAAACGTTTATTTTTAAACTCATATAGTGTCGTTTGATATGACCGTGTCTGAGATCCTAGTATGTCACACGCCTAACGGTAAAACCCCATTTGTGGAAATTAAGGGTGTGACACTAGCAAAGCTTAAAAATTAAGAAAACATGTAAGACAGATTCTGGCAGATTCATGTTCTGTGTTGTAGATATCATAACTCCACCTAAACACGATAAAATGAACCGTTTCTTGAGTCTAAAATTAACCTTAAAATGTGTAGGTTTTAACGCATCCAACCTTGAAATTTTTAAATAAGTATAACCCATCAAAAACGTACAAATATGGTTAGGGTGTTGAATCTGAGTTTTTGGCAGATTAGATAGGGCAGAAAGATTGAAGCATAAATTATGCTTAAATAATCAAATGGAGTTTTTGTTTCTATAGTAACTTAGCTTAAGATGTTAGGTTTAAAATTACTATAGACTCTATTTGTAAAAGTAGGGTTTGACCTCTCAAAAAGATGAAATCCATGGCATGTACTGGAAAATGCTGCAATGACATCTATTGCCTCATGACCTATTTCGAGGCATTTAAACTTACTTATATATTACAAGATATACCTTTTTGGGGACCTAAGACATAGAGATATATGTGGTAAAAATATCATATTTTATAAAGATTCTTTGAACCATGAAAAGGGAATGACAACCAGGTCTAAAAATCCTCCAATTTCTGTCAAATGTTTACATTTATATGAAGTAATCTTTTGGAGGTATTTGGTAAATAGAAACTCATACACATGGAACGTATAATGGCATTATATTATATATTAAACACATTGGTCGGTGCTTACATGAAAGAAACAATATTTTATGTTTTGGCCACAGATCTTTTGTTTTTACACGTTCAGGCTCTTCTTTTAACAATGACACGTTGCTTTCAGTATATACACGTGTATGGTTCCCGGTTTTACCTCTACCATGTGGATCCTCTTTAGATAAAGTACAGCAAAAGCGGACTGAGAGAGAAAGAGGAGACGCAGATTAACCGTTTTGTTCATCAACGGCCAAAGGTCGTCGCCCATCGCTGGCTCCGTCTTTGCTTGGTACATGTTCGTTCTTTATATTGATATTTCTAATCTTCTTATTGTATCTCATCAGGCATGCTTTCTTTGATTTTAGGCTATCAATTTGTTATTATCAACAAATGGTTGTGCATCGTCATCAGCTAATGTTTGAGGAGCAACAACGACAATAGCTCGAAATCTAAACCATTAGTTTTGGAAAAGCGAAATTTTAGTTTAAGAGGGATCTGAAACCAACGAGTGTGCCTCTTGAAACGCCGATACGAACATATACAACTTGAAAAAGCTTCCACAGAAACACAACACAAAGATTAAATTACAGGTTATCAATTTCACAACACTCGCATAACCCTAAACATAACATGTGCAGGGGTTTCGCTTCAATGTTGTTTACATTTAACCTTTTGATCGATCTCGATCCATTGCTCTCCCATGTATAGGTATTCAATGATAACTTAATGTTTGACTCATTCAAAGGAATTCAAATCTATGAATTGCCTATGTTGTTTTCGAATTTTGTAACAATAGATTTGGTTGATCGTAAACTTACATTTTGATTTTTTTTAGATACGGCTCCTTATTTTTATCTTATTCATTTTTTTTTGTTTTTATTTATATGAAACAGTGAAAAAAGGCAAATCAATCATTGATATTGTAATGTTTGATGATTTCAGGTGTGGATCTTCAATTACAGCTTTGTTTAAGCAATCGTCTTATACGTACTTGCCTGTCTCGCTAATTTGATTGATCTGATAAATGTAACCCCATGGTAAAATCATTAAATCCAATTGTCCTTGAGTCGCTTATACTTGAATTGCTAATAAAAGTCCCATAGAAAAAGTAATAGTTAGAAGTTAGAGCCTATTGAGCCTGAGGTTTTAGTATTCTATTTTGGTTAGTTATGTTTATTTGCTGATCTCAAACAATTGAACAGATATAAGGACAAGATTCTTGATTTGAGGGTTTCCTTATTGTCTGTTAATTACTCATTCATTGATGTAATCGCCATGAGAGAGTAAGAGTTGCAAAAAGGGATACAAACTATTGAATTTCAACAAATAGCATTATGGATAGAAGTTTATTACAATACATTGTCATGTAATTTCGCTTGGTTAATCCCTTGAATTGTTTCGTTTTAGGTTATGTAATACAACCACGACGATAGTTTGGATGTTTCCTTTAGTTTAGGTCGCCATATAGAAGGGTAATTTCAGTACGTAGTTTAGAAACTTAGTTCATAATAATAGGGTTGTGAAACGCTACCTAGGTTTTGGTTAGGTGTTTTGCATCAATACTTCGATAAAATGTGTTACTGTGTCTATAGTACTTAGAACTTGAATTCGATCATGATGATATACAAACCATTAAGCTAACAGGTAATTAGGTTGAGGTCATCTAATATCACTGCCCTGTTATATTATAATTTTTACCATTATTATTTAAATTTACCTCCTTCCATATGTTTGGGGAAAGATGTTGACAAGGTATAATTTACACACGTTTTTGTTTGCAATGATGCTACAGGCACCTGCTCACTAGCTTATTGAATATATAGGGTATGTATCTGTACGCTGATTTATTATGAAGATAGTGTTACATTTTGCAAAAATGTTGTAGTACATTGTTTAATCAACTAATATGCCAATTATGTAATTTAACTATTTGGAGATTCATCTTCTGTTTATTCTTTAGTAACTGTAGCTTTTTAAAAGCATTGCCACTTTCACTTGGTTTAAAGGATCATTTCTGTTTACTTTCTCAACTCTATTTATAAAACAGTGCTGCTTTTGCCAGAAACTTTAAAGATTTGGATGTGCATTTTGTGAATTGGTTCTTCAGGAGATTCTTAATTGTTTCTGTTACAATTGGGCACCGATTAAAGAACTCTTTAAGGATACTTAAATATTAATCAATATAGCAATGTACAACAATGATTGAGTAATGTAGTAGATGTACTCATGGGCTTCAAGATCTTTTATTTTTATAATGATATTATGTAATTGTATGTTTAGATTATGAGAATGCAAGTAGCTTAAGTTTTTTGGAAACCTTTTGTTTAATATGCAATCGGATATATTTACATACAACATAAATTAAGATCAAGCTTACCAGGGTATGTGGTTTCGAATGACTTAACATTTGTGTGCAACCTTAGTCAACAATCTCATTTTAGTTTTAAACAAAAAATAGGTTCCGCGCCGCAACGTGCACGCTAGACTACTAGTTATACTTAATATAAAACCCATGAAATACATTATGTATTTTTAGGAAGATAACTATGGAAACAAGAATCTAAATAAAACGTTAATGGCTCGACGTGTCTAACTAGTCAAGTGACGTTTTCAAAACTAACTTTATGGATGAGTTATGCATGACAATCTAGAGTTAGTAAACATGATATCATGAATATATTGTGATTTTGTTTAGGATATTCTTAGACCAATCATACGTATGAACTATTGCTATTATTCACATGTGCATTACTGGTGAGTTTCACGGCCCTATTTTTACTTATTTTTCTTTTGAGGGAGATTACATGCAAATTACAATTTTCTTGTACACATTTACGTGTCAATAATTTCACATGTTATATAAGTTGTTTACTTACTGTATGATTCCCCCGTTTTTGAACCGTTAGTTTATTTCCCAAAGCAAGGTAATCATGGATAGTACTATTGGGTTTGACTACCCCCACCCGGGTTATTTACCCTAACCTTGACCGGAGGTCTAAACGGGTGCATTATTAGCTTGTTCACCCCTGTGCTTACGGTAGGCACGGGTAAAGGCAATTTATTACCGTTACAGTCTAGCTTCGGTTTTGGCGCTTATATAAATTATAGCATTGTATGTACAACAATCAAATCATAGAAAGTTTTATCGTCCTTACATTATTTATTATTACTTAAAACCTGTGAATTCACCAACATTATGTTGACATATTTTTCATACATGTTTTCTCAGGTAATTGATAGATGTACCAAGTTAAGCTAGCATCGATCATCTCATGTTTAGAGCCATTCATGCTGTTTGGGACATTCATTTTCGTATTTGTCATGTTTTGAAAACAATTTACCTTATTGCTATTGCTTCCGCAATTTAACTCTAAAACAATTATGTATCTTAAACTTATTTGAGATAAATGTTTTACAAAACCATGTAGTGGTCGACTAGTGACTATGAAACCATGATGTTCACACCCCGCGGGAAATCGTCATGGTTTGGGGTGTGACAGATTGTTATCAGAGTCATTGGTTATAATAAATTCGGTTGCATTTAGTGAGCCTAGACTATAACCATAGCTCATTGCACTACCTTAGTACATTGTGCATTAACCTTACTTATATTAAATTGTACTTGTGTTTTGCCTTGTCATAGTGATGTCGTTTGCATCGATGCCGATCTACGTTTTTTACTAAGATGAGGAGTATGAGCCAACATCTCTGACCTCGTCCACAGGATCTATGTCTAATATCCCAACCCCTACACCTGACGTCGTACTCCAGCCTACTAGCCCCACTAAGGCCGAAACCCCTACACCTCCTCCTACTGTTATCCCCGCACCCACTCCAGATCCCATTCCTGACACCACTAAGGACATACCCATAGCCCGATATTCTAGGTTGCCTCCCCCTCCCCCAGGCACGTATTGGTGGAAGCCTACACTTGAGATTTATACCAGTCTCCTAGAGGAGCTCATTCCAGGAGTCAAATGCATCATTGGACTGATGATACCGATGGCCATTTCGGTGACCATGTCATATATTTTTATCGAGTTACCACTTGAGCTTAGCCACACGGCCACCGATGCCCAGCTAGCTGACCCAGCCCCAAGCCAGTCGATACCCTCCTCGAGCCTACTGATTCCACTCCTTAGCCAGCCGACACCGAGGTAGTCGACCTTGATTCTAAGACTGCTGATTCTGTCTCGCAAATGGCTGACACCGACCTAGTGGATTCCAATCCAGAGCCTACTAAGGCCATTCCTCATTCTGTTGACTCCTACTCCATAGTTAGTCGACCTTATTTTCTAGCCTACTGATTCAGCCTCCTAGCCTCCTGACCCTACTCTCCAGATTCCTGACACTGATCCTCGTGATCTCACTTCTGAGTTTGCTAACCCTACCCTTGTGGCCACTATTCCCAAGCTAGTGGCTGCAGATATCCACCATTGCATCGTTCCGGCACTATCACCACCCTTGTTGCAACCCTACTAGACTTACCTTGGGAGAGTGATTCATTTGCACACACCTAAGAAGCAAGTTCATATCCTGATTTCTATTTTCTTCGATATGAGTGTCGACAAGAGTTTTATTACTAGCAATTTTTGTCATTACATAGAATTACACCGACATGTTTAGCTTGTAAGTATACGAAAGGTATAACAGATGGTAAATTAATCGAAACAAACAAGATAATACAAGGATGCACTTTGAATTTATCGGATCACTCGTTCTATATAGATTTATTACCTATAACTTTTGGGAGTTTCGACATCATTATTGGCATTGATTGGTTGTCAAAAAGTCAAGCGAAAATTGTTTTGTCGTGAGAAGATTGTTCGCATGCCACTTCCAAATATAGAGACAATATCGGTTCAAGGAGAATGGCGTGATACCATGCTAAGGGTCATTACGTATTTAAATCTGGAAGTACTTATGAAAAGACTATCAAGCAATCTTGGCGCACGTGGTAGAGAAGCAAGCGGATGAGAAAAGAATCGACATACTTATCATGCGAGACTACCCGGAAGTCTTTCCTAAGGACTTTCCCGAACTTCCACCCCAAAGACAAGTTGAACTTCGAATTGACTTGGTACCTGGAGCTGCTCCAGTAGCACGATCACCATACTGACTAGCACCATTAGAGATGCATGAGTTGTCAACTCAATTGTAAGAATTGTTAGATAAAGGATTCATAAGGCCAAGTTTCTCATCCTGTAGAGCTCTGGTCTTGTTTGTCAAGAAGAAGGATGGATTATTCCGAATATGCATTGACCACCGAGAATTAAACAAAGTCACTATCAAGAATTGGTATCCACTTCCACGAATCAGTGACTTATTCGATCAACTTTAAGGTTCTAGCTATTACTCGAAGATTGATTTATGTTTGGGATATCACCAATTACGAATCCAAGAGGAGGATACCCCTAAGACCGCTTTCTGAACTCGTTATGGTCACTACGAGTTCATGGTCATGCCATTTGGGTTAACCAATGCACCAGCCGTATTCATGGATCTTATGAATAGAGTGTGCAAACCCTACTTGGATAAATTCATGATCGTCTTCATTGATGACATTTTGATATATTCACGAACCAAGGATGAGCACGAACAACATTTAAGGTTAAACTTGGAACTACTCAAGAACGAGAAATTGTACGCAAAATTCTTAAATGCGACTTCTGGATTCGAGAAGTGCAATTTCTCGGGCCTGTGGTTAATGAGGCGGGAATACATATTGACCCATCCAAGATAGAGGCCATTAAGAACTGGGAAGCACCAAAGACTCTGATCGAGTTACGACAATTCCTAGGTCTTGCAGGTTACTACCGGCGCTTCATCGAAAATTTCTCCAAAATAGCCCAACCGTTGATGGCTTTAACCCAAAAAGACAAGAAATTTGATTAGGGTGATAAACAAGAAGCGTCATTTCAATTATTGAAGAAAAAACTATGTTGTGCACGAATTCTGTCCCTACCAGAGGGAACAGATGGTTTTGTGGTGTACTGCGACGCATCACGACAAGGACTTGGATGTATCATAATACAACACGACAAGGTTATTGCTTACGCTTCTCGACAATTGAAAGTGAATGAGAAAAGTACACTACTCACGACCTCGAATTAGGAGCTGTTGTTTTTGCACTAAAGATTTGGCGACACTATTTGTATGGTACCAAATGTACTATATTCACTGACCATAAAAGCCTTCAACACATTTTCGATCAAAAGGAACTGGACATGAGACAACACAGGTGAGTTGAGTTACTGAACGACTATGATTGTGAGATATGTTATCACCCTGGAAAGGCGGGTGTTATAGCAGACGGTTTAAGCAGGATGGAACGAACCAAAATCTTATGAGTACGAGCGTTGGGAATGACGATCCACATGAGTCTAACTACTCAAATTCATGACGCTCAATCCGAAGCACTAAAGGAACAAAATTTGAAGGAAGAATCTATTCATGGCATGGATAAACAGTTTGAGATCAAGTCTGATGGAGCTTGCTACTTCATGAACCGAATTTGGGTACAAAATTTTGGAAACTTGAAGGATCTTATGATGAACGAGGCACATAAATCCAAATACTCCATCCACCAGGGCTCTGATAAGATGTATCAGGACCTAAAGGAGTTATAATGGTGGCCTAACATGAAAGCTGACATAGCCACCTATGTTAGCAAGTGCCTCACATGTTCAAAGGTTAAGGCAGAATATCAGAAGCCATCAAGACTACTGCACCAACCAGAAATTCCATAGTGGAAATGGGAACAGATCTTCATGGACTTCATAACAAAACTACCCAAGACATCCACCGGGTGTGATACGATTTGGGTAATTATGGACCGATTAACAAAGTTTGTACATTTTCTACCAATTAAAGAAACTGGTAAAACGGAAAGGTTGACCGGGATCTATCTCAAGGAGGTTGTCTTAAGACATGGAGTGCCAATCTCCATTATCTCCGATCGAGACAGTAGATTCATCTCTAGATTCTGGCTATCATTACAAAAGGTGGTACACGATTGGACATGAGTACCGCATACCACCTGCAAACAAATGGTCAGAGCGAAAGGACTATCCAATGGAAGACATGCATAGAGCTTGTATGATAGACTTCGGGCACTGTTGGCATACTCATCTACCTTTAGCTGAATTTTCTTACAATAACAGTTATCACACTAGTATCAAGGCTACACCATTCTAAGCACTATATGAAAGAAGTGTCGATCACCATTGTGTTAGATAGAGATGGTTGATAGCCAACTTACTGGTCCTGAGATCATACACGAGACAACTGAAAAGATCACTCGGATTCAGAACCGACTCAAAGCTGTGCGTGACCGTCAGAAAAGCTACGCTGACGTGAGACACAAACCATTAGAATTCTAAGTGGGAGATAAAGTTCTACTTAAAGTCTTAACTTGGAAAGGAGTTATCCGTTTTGGTAAACATGGTAAGCTAAACCCTGGATACATTGGACCGTTTGTGATCCTGACAAGGATTGGTCCTGTAGCTTACAAACTCAAACTACCACAAGAACTTAGTAGTGTTCATGACACTTTTCACGCGTCAAATCTGAAGAAGTGCTTGTCAGGTGAAACCCTAGTTATACCACTCGAAGAGGTTCAGATTGATGATCAACTTCATTTTGTTGAGAAACATGTTGAGATCATGGATCGAGAGGTGAAGAGGATTGAATAAAGTCGTATTCCCATCGTGAAGGTCCGGTGGAATTCCAGACGAGGAAAAGAATTTACCTGGGAACATGAGGACCAAATGAAACTCAAATACCCTTACTTTTTTGAACCCTAGGGACTACAGAAGACACTAACTGAATTTCGGGACGAAATTCTTACTAACATGGGGAGTATGTGACAACCAGCAATTTCAAGTCAATACCCGGCCTGACTAGCATAATTTTTCATATTTTACATGAGTTTCAATCAAGTTCTATCTATTTAAGGTCATTTCATGCATTGTAAAATTTCATGCATAACATTTCATGCATAACATTTCATGCATAACCTTTCATGCATAACATTTCATGCATCGGTGATTCGACGTAATTACCATTTTTACACGCGGTACAACTGGCACACACGAACATTGGTGGTAATTAATATATTCATACTAATAAATAATTTAAAGTGTTTCAAAGTATTATAGATCCCCAATTAAATACATTGGAAACGTTTAAACTTATAAATAATCCTAATCGCGTAAATTGATATTCTACCTGGAAAGAATCATTTTAACGCGACTACTAGATACACGATCTATCATTAACATACTATAAATATTAAAATATATGATATTATACAAGTTCTTATAATATTTTTATTTATTTTAAAAAGTAAAAAGTAAACAAACAAACAAACAAACAAACCCAGTATATCCCATTCAAGAGCAGGGTCTGGGCAAAAAGTAAAAAGTAAGAATATATAATATGTAAAAATGTCGATAGTGCAACAAATACCATCCAAATACCATATACTACACAAAATTGAAAACCAAACCCCCACCCCCATCCCTTTTGGCCATCCATCTACCCCCTCCATACTTCATCTCCTTTTCACAAAATCCTAAGAAGGATCCCTTTTGACTTTGTGACTTTTAAGAGTTGCCATATTGGTGAAAGCACTTTTTAGTTGTATAAAGATGCATGTTCCCCTTACTACACATGGAGCCTCCATTTCTTGCCTTGTGAACATGGATAAGGTCCTTTACATACCAAATAGAAGACTTCAAAAAGGAAACTCAAGTATAAGAAGAGTTACCCCCTTTATTTTACAACCCACACACTTCACATCATTTTCCCTCATTCTCCCCTTCAAAATTCGGCCAAGACATACCCACCACCACTTCATTTGATTTTCAACTCATTTTATACAAATCTTGGGTGATTCAAGTGCTATTATCGAAGACCAAGTGATTTTTGGAGATTTCAAGCATCCTACAACATCTTCTCCACCTTTCCTTGCTTGATTCTTGGTTCAAGAGATCAAACCTTTTATGCATTCGAAGATCATCTTCTCCTTATCCTTGCTTGTTTAAGGTTAGCACCTTATTCCTAACCTCCTATACATCACCATGATGTGTCCATGTTCACTAACTCATCCAAATGTGCTCTAGCAAAGCTTAAAAAGTAACAAAACATGTAAGACAGATTCTAGCAGATTCATGTTCTGTGTTGCTGCTGCTGGCTGCTGGCTGCTGGCTGCTGGCTGCTGGCTGCTGGCTGCTGGCTGCTGGCTGCTGGCTGCTGGCTGCTGGCTGCTGGCTGCTAGTGTTGCTGCTGCTGGCTGATGTTGCTATGGTTGTCGGCGGCGCCGCTGCTATGTAATAAAACAGCATAGCAAAAGACAAACATCAAAAGTTTACAAACAAATCATCACTAGAAGCGTTTAATATAAAAGTTTAAGGACTCAGCAAAATCATTTTCTTCAATCTTCTTATGACTTAACTGGTTTCTAAGAATAACATTAGCAATCAGTGATTCAAAGGTATAGACTTCAAGTTCGTAATGTTATTATGATTAGGTAGTGCAAGAGTTACGTTCTATTAGAATCATAAAGTTCTAAACTAGTGCATGCTATGTGGAATGGTTGTTAACATACCTAGGACAAGATAAAAACTAGTGCATAAAATTTTCTATAACATTATAGTTGGCTTCTTGAAAATTAGCTAGGCAATATGCATAATTTAATTTACTCAACGGCTAATTAAACTAATCTTGATAAGTTATCCCTTCCTACCTTAAGTTCTTTAATTCAAATTAAGAAAACTCCATAGGTTGTTCAAATCATTCTAGATAGCTTCCATATAATACTCCCCAAGTCGTGATTCACATCTTCACCATTCAACTTGATGAAGTGCTTATGCCCAGCTAAATCTTTATCATATAAAAGTACCAAATCTTCTATTTATCTTTCTATTTCATAAAAATACTATCATATACAAACTCCAGATGGAGTGTTAATAGCTTGGTTTGATTGATTTATGAGCTTATGACAGTACTCATATATACCAAACACATAATACACACATATATACCAAACACACACACATATTACAACAATTTCATGTTGAATGCAACCAGATAACAACCATTATATATCGAATTAAACAATTACATCGACCAATATCCAAATGGAAATACTAAACAAACTAAATAACCTTATTCAACAAATGTTTGATAACTATTCAACAATTATGAAACATCAAGGCATCACCCAATACTAATACATGACTTTAACCGAATTGTTTTTTTATAAAATGCATCATCAAAAGTATATATAAGCTTAGATGCATATTCATATATACACACACATATATACATACAAATTGGTCATTGATAATGTGATATAATATGAAATCATTACCATATAAGACATTATATTTGTATTCAATAGGGCGAGGTCTAATCTTCTATTCCATTAATATCTTTTCATTTTGAGTTCCTTTTGAACATAACCTTAGTATGAAACCCCGCTTTGTCGGGGGTTGTTAAAATTTATAACAATTGATTCGATTACTTATACATTAGTATTTAATTCGTAGATAAGGATAAAAATTATATTGATAACTTTGTTTTAAAAAAAATCATGTTGAATTGTTGACATAGTTTAACACATCATAACGACAAATTTAGATTTTATAAACCATTATATTTTTATAATTATAAGAGAAAAACGATATAAGATTCGGAACTTTGAACCAGTTTTGAGAGCTTATATATATATTTACTTTGATTACTTGTATATTATTACATATTATTACTTATTACTGAAATTGTTTTTATTTTGTAAATGTTGTTGTTGTTGTTGCTGGCGCGGGCGCGGGCACGGGCGCGGGCGCGAGCTTATATATATTTTTACTTTGATTACTTGTATATTATTACATATTATTACTTATTACTGAAATTATTTTTATTTTGTAAATATTAATGTTGTTGTTGTTGTTGTTGTTGTTGCTGGCGCGGGCGCGGGCGCGGGTGGTGGTGCTGGTGCGGGTGGTGCTGCTGGTGCTGCTGGTGCTGCTGGTGGTGCTGGTGGTGCTGGTGGTGCTGGTGGTGCTGGTGGTGCTGGTGGTGCTGGTGGTGCTGGTGGTGCTGGTGGTG
>BJCO01004801.1:0-11078 GCA_018326465.1 Flaveria floridana
ATCTCATATACAATTTATTTAGAAAACCCATTTTCTAAATTGGTGTAATTATTTAATTGCATGATCATATTATCAATTAAATATTTATTGGTGTTTGCTAAGCTTATTATTGGGTATGACCCGACTTGGATCATAACGTACTAACCACATCAATGTTCTATGTGTCTTGGGCATAAAGAATCCAACAGGTTCATCACCTGCTCTGCCTACAGTGATGTCACCAGGAGCCATTGACTCAAACATACCTGGAAAAAGATTGGTGAATCTTCCATTGAAGTTGGCTAAAACCTTCTTCAATGTCTTGAAGATGGTAAGTTTCATCTGAGGAACCAGAAGAATGTGGGCAAACTGAAGCTTGTCCTGGTCCAGTTCACAGTTGATAATGTGTTGTATGAACCGAGGATACATGTAGAATGAATCCCGGATAATATTGTTGATCGGATTCTGCAACACAAACTTTGAGTAGTTGAACCGTAGGTTCCTCACCATTCCATGGACCAGGCACCCCGAATCATGTGGGATTTGATCCTATCCCTCGAATTTATTTGATAGGCAATGAAGAACAATGTGTAGCAGTAACTTACAGTTATAAGAAAAGTTATACTTATAAACTGTAGACCTGTGTACATCACCTCCATAGCCCATTTGGAGATAAGAATATGCTAAATCCGAGTTGTGGAAATCAATAGGGGCGCCTGCATCATGGAGCTCTAGATGCTCCCTGATGGTGGTCTCACTAATAATCAACTCCTGGTCATATATCATTGACTGAATAACCCTTTGGTGATTTTGGGTGTCACTCCTTAAATTTGACCAGAAGTCGGCCATATGGTTGGAGTAAATAAGGGGGTTCACGGTGAGGGCGGTGAAGTATGTCGATTGGTTAGAAACTGGACGATTGGGGCATAGTCGGCATCATTTGTGAAATCAAGGATCGTGACTTGGTTGTATTGGGGATTGAGGGCCATTGTTTTTGAGTATCTGTTTGATTGGAGGAACAGTGAAGAAGACGAAGGATAGTGGGGAAAATTTGGGAGTTATCTCTGTAAATCGTGGGTAGAATGTTCTGTAACGGTAAGAAAGGAGAGAGATGGTCGTAGTTTATGTATAAATGTAGGTAAAATCTTATCGGATAAGGGGTAATAATGATTGAAAAGATGGCTTATGTTTCGATAAAATTAGGCAGCAAGATAAATCCATTTAAATAAATCAACGACATCTTCTTTTTCTGACAAAATCTTTTACCTTTTTATAGAGTAGGGCCCAAAATATATCCGTTACAGTTAAGTTTCTTTCAAAGGTTAAATGTCTTTCGAAGGGTAACACTTGTGTTTCCCTTTAAGTCTTTCTTCCGAATCAAAATTTACTTCCGAAAGCAGATATAGACAGATTTGCTTTCGACAGAAAGATTGTTTACAATAACAAGAAGTTAATAAAGGAAGTAGTTTTGATACTTGATCAAAACTTCTTCCAAGCCCAAAAGCTTTTGTGGAAAAAGAAACACTTAGAGTAATTTACTTGCGGAAGACTGAGAAAGTCTTCTTCCGTAGGTAAATTTCACTTCGGAAGAATTTGTACTTAGAAAATTTTGAAGAAAATTTTTGTAACAGGGTTTAGATTGTAATTGTTTAGACAGAAAGGCCATAGCATATTTAAAAAGCAGGTTTTTGAAAGAGATCTAGTCAAGGTTGATCATCTAAATAGCTGTAATTAAATATTTAAATCTTTATTCATCAAATGCCTTTGTGAACAAGTCAGCATATTGTTCATTTGATTCAACCTTAACTAATCTTATGAGATTCTTCTCATAAATATCTCGGATAAAATGATAACTGATGTCAATATGTTTGGTCTTTGAGTGCTTCACTGGATTCTTTGAGATGGAGATGGCACTCTTGTTATCTATGTGGATAGAAGTTTCCATGAAGTTGAGTTCGAAGTCTATCATCTGATTCTGAATCCACAGTAGTTGAGCACAGCAGTTGGCAGCAACAATGTATTCAGCTTTAGTAGTTGATGTAGAGACACAAGATTGCTTCTTGCATTGTCATGAAATGATCTTTCCACCAAGAAATTGACATCCTTCTGTTGTTGATTTCTTGTTGATGTTGCAGCCACCATAGTCACTGTCAGTATCACCAGAGGTTAAAGTACTTGTTCTTAGGATACCAGAGTCCTACTTTAGTAGCTCATTTGAGGTATCTAAGAATCCTTTTGGCAGCAACTAGGTGAGACACCTTATGAGTAGATTGATATCTTGCACAGATGTAAGTTGCAAACATGATATCAGGTCTGCTTGTAGTTAGATACATCAGAGATCCAATAATTGCCCTGTACTGATGCTGATTAATATCCTCCCCCTCAGAGTCAGGACAAAGATTATGATTCCTGACTATAGGTGTCCTGGCTGGCTTACAATCCTTCATTTCAAATCTATCTAAGATGTACTTGACATACTTAGATTGACTGATGAAAAACCCTTCTTTCATCTGCTTCACTTGAATTTCAAAGAAGTCCATCTTGTCGATAGAAATCATCTCAAACTTTTTCCTCATGGTGCTTTTAAAGTCCTTACACATTTGGTCATTTGAGGAACCAAATATGATGTCATCCACATAGACTTGTATGAGCAACATGTCTTTTCCAGATCTCTTTATGAACAATGTATTGTCTATGGTGCCTCTGGTATAGCCATAATTCAATAGGAATTGAGACAAAGTCTCATACCATAGCCTAGGTGCTTGGTATAGGCCATAAAGTACTTTATCCAATTCGCACACATAGTTGGGATGATGTGGATATTCAAATCCAGGTGGCTGGCACACATAGACTTCTTTGTCAATATCCCCATACAGAAATGCACATTTCATAACAAGCTGGTAGACAGTGAAGTTCTTGGATGCTGTAAAAGCAAGAAAGATCCTAACAGTCTCAAGTCTTGCAACATGTGCAAAGATATCTGTGTAGTAAATTCCTTCCTCTTGTGTGTACCTTTAGACAACAAGTCTGCCTTTGTTCTTGATATCAAACCTCTGCCATCTTTCTTGTTCTTGTACACCCATTTGGTGCCTATAGAGACTTGGCCTTATGGTAGTGGACATAAGTTCCACACCTTCTGCCTTTTGAATTGAAGGAATTCCTCTTCCATGGCTTCGACCCAATTATTGTCCTTTAAGGATTTCACATTCTTGGACTCAATTTGAGAGATGAAGCATGAATACAAGCAGATATTCTCTTGATGGTTTTGACTCCTTATTCTTGATGATCAAACCTCTATCATCCTTCTTGTTTTTGTACACCCATTTGGTGCTTATAGGGACTTGGCCTTGTGATAGTGGACATAAGGTCCACACCTTTTGCCTTTTGAATTAAATGAATTCCTCTTGCATTGCTTCAGCCCAATTATTGTCCTTTAAGGCTTCTTCTACTTTCTTGAGCTCAATTTGAAAGAGGAAGCATGAATACAAGCAGACATTCTCTTGATGGGTTTGACTCCTTATCTTTACTCCTCTGAGACATCCCTAATGATGTTCTCAGCTGGGTGGGTGTTGTGAATCCTGAGCCTAGAAATCACATATAGTTGCATAGATAGATCCAAGTTAGTGATATTTTGCTCAGGATTGTGGACACCACCACCAGCTATTGTCTCACATTCATTCAATGAGAACTGATTCAATAAATGTGTGACAACATCAGTTATGAATTGCTGTGAAGCATGATCAACACTTTTCTGTTCCTCCATGTCACTGTCTTCATTAGCTTGGTGTTGAGTACTGAAGTTGTCAGTTGGTGAAGTTTGGGGCTCATTTGGCTGACAACTTGTTGATGCTCCATTGGTTTTAGAGATTACGAGACTCTCCGGATTACCAGCTATGGGAGCTTGATCTTCATGTTTTCTTGGAGATCTTGGGAGAGGCCTTGGCAACTCAAACATTTGATCTTCATAAGAATCAGTTTGACTACCTGTTGCAGCTAAAACTTCACAAGAAGGTTTAGAATAGTTGAAAAACAATTCTAAGCTGAAGGTATGTTCAGGACCATTCCCCTTAACACAAGGAGTGTGCTCGTTAACAATAATATTAGATAATTCCTCAAATTATTGATTATTAATATTGTATACTCTATAAGCTTTGGAGCTTGAAGAATATCCAACAAAGATAGCATCATCCGTCTTTTCAGCAAATTTTGCGAAATTGTCCTTTATGTTAAGTATGGTACACCTGCTACCAAAGGACCTAAGAAAACCTATGAATGGTGGTATCTTGTTTTCTAGCTCATAAGGGGTTTTTTCATATGGCTTAACTATAAGTACTCTGTTCTGCATATAGCAAGCAATGCTGTCTGCCTCTGCCCATAACTTTGAATCAACTAACATAGTCCTAGCAGACTCAATAAGTGTCCTATTTCTCCTCTCAGCAACACCATTTTGTTGAGTAGTTCTAGGAGCACTATATTGTCTGGTGATCCCTTTAAAGTTACAAAATCAGTCAAGAACTTGATTCTTGAACTCAGTCCCTTGGTCACTTCTTAATTTTTTACCTTATGATCTATTTGGTTCTCAATTTTTAGAATAATTTTTTTTAAAATTTTAGTAGTTTTATCCTTAGTTTTTAAAAAGAAAACCCATGTCAATCTAGTGAAGTCATAAACAATCACAAGGTAATATGATTTTCTTCCAATGCTCATTATACTTGTAGGATCAAAGAGATTCATGTGCAACAAGTATAATTGAGTGGTGATAGAGTTCACTTCTTTAGATTTATGAGGAACCTTGTGTTGTTTCCCTTTTAGGCAAGCAACACAATTATCCTTGCAATTAAATTCCTTTTTAGGCACACTATGTATCAAGTTATTTTTGATCAGCTTGTTTATAGTCTTAAAATTAATATGGCACATTCTCTTATGCCATAGAGTTGACTCATCACCATTATCTTTGAAAAGAAAGCATGATACTTCACCTAGTGGAAAAGCATTTTTCATCTCATCCTTGTACATATCCCTTTTTTCTAAGAGATCTAAGAAGCACCAATTTCTAAGGAATTGTCATCCCGGGTTTGAGGATAATACACTCATGTTCTATGAAAAACATGTGGTGCTTTTGGTCACAGAATTAAGAAACACTTAACAAGTTGTATTCAAGTTGTTTGACAAAGTTTTTGTCAATTGTTAACTTACCATTGGATACACTTCCTCTGCCAGAAATGTATCCTTCGGTTTCATCTCCAAACTGAACAGGTCCTCTATCAAAATGTTGAAATTATTGAAGAAAAGATTTGTTCCTGGTTGTGTGCCTTGAGTATCCACTATCCACAATTCATATATTTTCATTTTTGTCAAGTGGATGTCCCTTCACATAAGGTGATAAAGTTAGTTACTATTGGAAACCCAAGCCTTGTTGGTCTTGGGTTCTTCCAATATGGATGACATAATTGAACCAAAATGTAGAAATGGGGGTTCAATTGTGGTTTTGGAAGAAAAGGTTTGGGTTGCAACATCTTCTTTGATCTTACATTCCATCCTTTGGTTGACCAGCGAGGATGAGCTTGATGAAGCTTGAGTAGCATAGCTCTCTTCCGATGTTTTTTTCTTATTGAAGAGGCTTTAAAAACTTGTTCTTCCGAAGCAGTCTTCTTTTCAGAAGGTTTCAAAGGAATTCTCTTATTTTTTGGAATTTTCTTTAACTTTACTTCCGAAGCTATTTTTTTCTCGGAAGAATGATTTTCTTCCGAAAGCAATTTGGCTTCAAAAGTAAGTTTTCCTTTTCTTAACATTTGAACCATATGATAAGGTCCAAATCTAAAACCTTTCTTGACTTCTTCCTTCTTAACATTATTTGCATAATGTGTGCTTGCAGGATTGTAGTAACAATCTTTAGCCATGTGGTTGTGCAGACCATATGTTAGGATCATGTACGGACGGAGTACTAACAGATTCAACGTGTAACCAGATAAAATAGTGTGGAATCCTATTTGATTGGCGATCGAATTAGTGAGAACGAAAACCTGGACCAATCTAACGATAGAACAACGTTAAGAATGATTAGAGAATGATCCAGGACGAACTATGAACTTGGATGAACGAGATAGAACTCTCTGAACGGCTAGGGTATGATAGAATTCGAAATGTTTCCTTTTTCCATGAATTACATGGTATTTACAGGTTTCAGTGTACAGTCGTACGACTGAGCCATTAGCATGGTTCAGTCGTGCGACCGAGTCAAGCGATTGATTCATACGCACGACTGAACTCTACGAATGGTTTAGTCGTACGACTGAGTCAGTCTTATGACTCAGTCGTGTGACTGATTTAGTCACCAGATTCAGTCGTGCGACTGGTCCATAAGCATGGTCCATTATCATAAATGACCACAAGGCTAAGTCAAACACATTTCTGAGTTATTATTAACTCAGAACTATGAATAACTACTAAAAACCTATATATAATGTTCAGTCAAGTGTGTAGTAATAAACGTTATAAGAATACAATATAATCAATAGTAAATAGACATCAAAACATATATCATATTACAATAATACCCTTGTATTACACATATGTAAGAAATGAAAGACATAAACGTTTAAGTACAATAAACTAGGGACATCATGTATCAACACCACACATTATGCATTCAATGTTACCTTTCATGGGGTGTGAAGTCTATTGTTTCGTACATTTCTCAACATTCTTCCCCTTCAGTTTCTGATCCTTCAGCTGGATAGGAGTGCTGGTATTGCATTCCTTTTCGGGATTAGATCTTCCAACCACCTGAAATCCTGCTGAGATAAACACACCGTTTTGCTTTGCGTCTATCTTCAGCTTGGACTCTACTACTTTTTTGGCAGTCTTCCTGGCTGCCTTGGCTTTGTTGCTTTTGGCTTTAGTGGTCAAAGGTTGTTCATTACAGGTGAAGATCGATTTCTCTACCTGATCCTTTCCTGTATTTGTCTTCGTATTTGCATCATTCTTTTTCTCATAAGATAGGGGGTCAACAGATGGAATCTTTTGCTTTTCACTACCACATCTTGGTTGTCTTATAGATTCATAAGAATATGGTGGAGCAATTTCATTGGTTCCCAACCCACCTTTGTTTTGATAACAAATTTTTTAGTGGAAGGATGATGCAAGAATGGTTTGGAAGTTATGCTCTTCAATAGCATACTTCTTTGCTTTAGTCACAGCTATGACTAGCTGGGCTTGAGCATCAGTTAACCTGGAAATTAAATCTTTGATTTGAGTCCTGTAATTAGTTTGTTCATGTTTTAAAGAGGACACAGTTCTTTCTAACTCTTCAATTTTCATTTCATAGTTAGATTCCGCCATTTTAAAATCAGATTTTAAGATGTTTAAGGATTCAATATCAGATTTGATTTTCATGTTATAGTCCTGATACAGTTTGACTTTAGCAGTACAAGCTGGAGTGCAAAGAAGTTCATGTACCTTGCTATCATTGGTTCCAGCCGTGAGTGCTTGAGCAGGAGTCACTTCTTGCATCATGAAGCTTCAGTCAGCTTCTTAAGCAACAACAAAAGTTTGTTGTTCAGTTGAAGCAGCTTTATGTGTGGCAGGATGTGTGGAGGCTTGAGTGGCTCCTGCATTGGATTTTGGAGCTCTGCATTCCCAGGAAAAATGACCAAGTTGATTATAGTTGTAGCACTTGGCATTGCTTTTGTCAAACCCGAATTTGCTGTTGGTTGGGTTTTGACGGAACTGCCTTTCAGTTCTTTTTAAGAACTTATTTGCTCTATAAGTCAGTAGAGTCATTTGCTGGACTATGTCCATGTATTCAACATCATCTGGGCTGAAGCATTCTAGATCTTCAAAGCAGAACTGAAAGTCACTAGAATGTTCATTTCCCGAAACAAATCCACAATTATCCGGGAAGGGACTTGTTGAGACTTTGGTGTTTCAAGGAAAGTAATATATGGACCAGAAGAACATGGTTGTTGCTGGGAATAAGTCAGGTGCTGTTGGGACTATGGGTTTCTTGATCCTTCAACAACAACTAGAGCATTGCAAGTGGAAGGACCAGAAATTATGTTCATCTGATGGCCTTTCTGAGTCTCCCCCTCTACACGGTATCCATCAAGAATGCCGAATAGTTTAGTTATTGTGAGAGTGTTCAAGTTCTTTGTTCTCTTGATAGAGACACAGTAAAAAAACCACTCTTGAGGAAGTACACTCATGAACTTCCTTGTTAGATCTCTTTTCTCAAGAGAAACTCCAACTGACTGAAGTGATGAAATAAGATCCATGTGCTTGAAATATTGTTGGCTAAGAGTCTCGCTAGTAATATAGGTGAAGTTTTCGAACTGCTACTTCATGAAATCTTTCTTTGATTTATTAGAACCATAGTACATCTGAGTCAAAGCATCAAAGAGTTATTTGGCTGTCTTGTAATACTCAAAGCCTAGCATGATTGAGTTTGGTATGGCTGTAAGCAGTACAGTCATGGCTTTGCTATTTATGTCCATCTTCTTGTGGTCTTCATCTGAGTAATATTCGACATCCTTTTCTATCATGGCACCTTTGTCATCTGGTGATGCCACCTTTGGTTTTTAAAGACCATTCGTGATATATCTTCACATTTGGCTGTCTTGATACTTAATGAAACCTTCAATGCACATACGCCATGATCTGAAGTTTTCAGTACTGATGATAGGAGCTTTAGTCATCGTTCCCATTTCAAATTATGGTGATTTCTGATTCGTGGCCATTTTGAGCGAGGTGAGTATATGAGTGAAAAGTCAAGATCATTTGGGATGGTAAGATCTCATAATCAATAGCCTGGAAGCTTTGATACCAATTACAGGATCGATACAAGTCACTTAACATAAGAGTTTTCTCTTAAACTCACTAAGTTACACTCAAATGATGAAGCAGAATCTTCTAATAGTTGATAATAATATATTTAGTAAGCAAGACACAAGATAAGGTTTTCAAGATACTTGTATATATTAATTCTCAACTCAAAGTTTACAAAACTCTTACAAGTATTGCCCTTATGAGCTTACAATGAGAATTATATATGCTACTATCTACAGCCGGTTATACTTGGAAAACCAGCTAAAAAATACAACTAGACAAAATACTACAGATGCTAAAAGTATGTAAACTTAGATAAAGTATTATCTTAGTATTAGGTAGTCATGATAAGCCCATGACTTACCTTTTGTCACCAACTAAAGTTGGTAACTATACTAATCTATGCTGGGTGAGCAGTGGATAAAGTAAGGTTAACCATATTCGTATGGAGAAGTTCCATGCAGTCTGTCAGTGTAGCAGTTGACTGACAGATACCTTACTTTATTCACTTAATCTAGTTGCTTGTTCCGAAGGTGTAAACTTTTGAAAACATAAAGTCTTCCGAAGCTACTTTGGCTTCGGAAGGAACAACTTCTTCGAATCAGCTGCTTCCGATCTTTATTTTCTTTATACTTTGGAAGAGTAAATTTAGTCTCGGAAGGCTAAATTTCTCTTCGGAAGTTCTTCTAGTCTTGGCTTCGGAAAATGATGGACTTACCTTCAGAAATGCAGCTTTGTCTTCTAAAGTCCTTCATAAATTGTATCAAAATCTAGTTAAGTATTTGTTTTGGTTACACCAGCCTTATCAGACCCAACAGTTAAACTTGAGAATAGGGACATTTTGAGAAAGTTCATGTTCTCTTTTTCCAGACAATGGACACATTACTGTGTGGACATTAAGAGAACTAAAATCCTCTTTACCCTCACTCTCACTGAGCTGTATGGTGTCCTGAGCGGGTACCAGATGGAGATAAACATGCAAAATCCATCTACTAGCTTATCCAACAATTAACAAAGTTTGGCCTTTCATACAGTTGAAAGAGATAGTAGCGAACCAGATAACCACAAGATCATCTCATCTGCTACCCTGACAACTCACAAAAGGGTTCTTTTATAATCTTTTCGGAGACACCAAGGGAAAGGTACACTCAATTAAGCCCATTCCAAGGGCTCAGCTATTTTCAAGTATTTGTGTGTTCAGATGAAAATTATAATAAACTTTTTTTTCACTCTTTAAGACCTGAACTGCATCCATCCAGATAACCTGAAGTATATAAAGATAGTTTAGCAGATGTCTCTTCTCATTAATAGAGGAAAGAAGTAATACAAGAGAACAGTACAAAAATTCCAAGCAATGTAACCAATGGAAAGTTTGTGTTGGATAAAAGTAAAGTAAAGTGTTAGAACCGTAACCATGCTAGGCAGCATAAGACACCATGAACAAATGATGGTCAAACACAATCTAAGCAACACACACATTATTATTAGTCATATCTACAAGGTGTGAAACTTGTGAAGATGAGCTGCATCTCATTGATTTTATCTAAGAAAAGGATGAAGATAAAGATGATATAGTGAAGGATGAATCAGAATTGAGTAAAGAGTTTCATTCTAAGAATGGTCACTATATTCTTGGAGAAAATAGAGATCAGAGATAGCCAAGTCTGCTAGAAAAAATTTGATCATGGTTGCTAAAAAAATAAAAAAAAAGTCCAAGAGATCAAGCCCACTTTCAACTCTAGGCAAAAACAAGTCTTTATATTTGTTGGGTTTGAGCTGAGAAATACTAAAAACTTAACTAAGTACTCTATTACCAAGAGTAATAGTTAAGTTCAAACCATCCTGGTCAAGAGTAAAAGGTTGAACAAGTGTGCACCACTATTGTACAGAAGTATGCTTGTGGAATGCATCATGTGTTGTGGTACAACTTATTATGCTAAGAATTGCATATACAATTCTAAGAGTACTATCCAAATAAACAAATCTTTCAGCTGATATATCTGAGGTTCCAACCAATTACAACAATGAGACACAAAAATCAAATGAATAGATTTCTAATGTAGGAGAAGATGAAGATGGTAAAAGTGATCAAGAATTTCATGATACTAACAACCACTCCACTGAAGACAAAATGTAAGGCCCCCTTTCCCGGGCACCTCACAGTTGGTCATTCATCGCACATAAAACGTTTTAAAACACATATTTACTTTGCAGCGGAATTTAAAACTTCTATTAATAATTAAAACATGTCATTTCATAACTTTGCAACATTCTTT
>BJCO01004806.1:0-10977 GCA_018326465.1 Flaveria floridana
GTTTATATAATTATTATCTGTCATACACAGGCCTCTACATTTTTCTTGACATCAAGTATGCATCATGTAAATGACAGCCGAAAATGAAATTTTGGTGATTATATACCTATCTACAATTGTTCATAAAATCCAAAGGAAAAGTGGAAGTATCAGAAGACATACATACCTCCAGGTACACTGAGAATAACCATCTGACCTATCTTTAGTATCTGAATTGGGAGAATTGATGGCTGTCAAGCAAAAAAATGGTAATTCAATTAATATTTATCTAGATTCTGGATGTTTTTCAGTTGAGTAACTTAACAGTGGTTTTATAAAATGATTGAAGTACTTTCTAGAATGAGTAGGTTCTATGCTAACTCAACATTTTTGCTCTTGTTTAACAGTCTAGAATGAATAGGCTCTATGCTAATCTAAGAAATCATGCATCATATTCTTTAGTCTTCATGAAATAAATCCACACCTTTATTAATTTATCAATATGTAAAATTATTTGAAATTATAAACCAATGAATTTTGCTTCAGCAGTGACAAAGTAAGACAATCTTGTGAATCATAATCAATAAGCACTAACTGTGACATTGGGAACGTCAGTAACTCTAATTTTATTGGAAAATAAAGGAAATGCTGCAATTTTCATAAGACGCCACAAAATTGTGATTTTCATAAGAATGAGGGAGTGTAACAGAGACGTCAATGTAAATATGCCAACTCACCGCCCAGTCATACGGTAGCTTCATTTCACCGGTATCAAGCAGGATAGGTTTTGGTTGTTGACAGTCTTTTTGCTCTTTACTTGGGGTTCTAAGCACATTTCGCACCAACTTCCAGAAAGGATTCCCCTGATGATGAAGAAAGATTAAAATAAATGTAAAAACCTTAATTTAACTGAAACACTGTTAAGTACACAAAAATAGAGGTGGTGATTTCTTTTAACCATTTATTTGTGAGTAGCTCTATTTGAGTTATTTATTCTCTCAGATGGGTCAAATGGGTAAAATCAAAATGAATTAGCTTAAAAGGAAATGTGACAAAAATAGCTAAAGTGCATTTTCCATGCATAAAACCTTCTACATCATTGTATCTAAAGTATCAATTTTTTATTTATTATACCGAATTTGACACAGAAGTTCCACTTTGTAATCTCTAAACAATATATCCACACCGTGATTTTTAACTTACAGTGGTGTCTCCTTGTGTAAAGTCAAAAGCACCAGGTCCATCAGTTGTACCAGCTGCAAATGCAAATCCCATTGCAGCAGGACATGTTTTAACAGTTTCACTCCCACCTCCTTGTTTAGGAAGTGTCACCTCAAGCTGTGAGAAATCCAAATAAGTATGACGAAAATCAATCTTTCCATTTAATTTCTCAGAAGCACTGGTAAAAAGATCAGAAGCTTTTTTGAATTGTCTCTCTCCAATAATTCGGGTGCTTTCAAATTCATCTGGGTACCTGTTCATTAATTACACATGGATTAATATTATGAGCCATGGGTATGCAAATGAATGAACTATTAAAATTAGTTTGACCATTTACTTATGGATGGATAAGAGTCGGGATACATTAATCTCAGATTGCTCAAATAAAAATTTTCAGCTAAACGAGGAACGGGTCAGAGGGTTGAAAGGGGAACGCATATAGCCTCCTAAATCATTTGGTTCAAATATTATTACATTTTTTCATTTAATAATGTTTTTATGTAATTATAATTAACACATTATTTCTTTGTAACCTTTTAGGAAAATGAACAAAAAGTTTTAGTGACCACCCAGTCAGGTCTGTTCTCACATGTACTACAGTTTACCCGTTTTGACCTAACCCAACCCACCATCTTGCCACCTCTAATTAGAGTGCATAAGAAGTGAAGAATACAAACCCTGGTCCTCGGCCATAACACAGCTCATTTTTCCCACCACAAGTACTATGATTAAAGTCACAGGGTAGACCAGTATCAGTGCAGAATGCCCCAAGCACATTTGGGCTCACATCTCCACAATTGGATTGACAAAATGCAGATACAAAACTGGGCCTGTCTGCAGTCCTAAGAGAACTCCTAACACGTCTTGATATGCTCAAGTATTTGGTTACTGGTTTACCTGAAGTAGACTGGAAAGAAGCTGCAAGTTCTAGAAGTTCATAGTCTGCATTAAAAATAAAAATAAAAAAATAAAAAAACTTTAGTCATAATCTAAATAAGTCTTATGTTTAGAGGTGGAAACTTTAACCATTTACATACGAATGAAACGATTCAGGTTATGTTCTATCTCCAACAGGCACGCCTAAAACACTAGCTAAAAAGGAAACTGTTAAAACTCGAAAGGCACTCAAAGTGAACTTTCAATGCATAGATCTCTTAAATCATTTTAGTCAATAAAAGTTACATTATTACTGAAAAGTTCTAACTTTTGTAACTATGTATGACATACTAAAAATTAATCTATAAGCCCTTCTACCTTTGGTTTAGCTTGGCACTACTAACTCTCCTTAACTTCATAAAAAGGCATTCCTTTTAAAAAGAAATCCAAAATATTCACAGGGCATACTAAGGATTCTTTAACCAAAGGAAGCAAAGTGAATGGGGTTCCAAGAAAGATGACTTATATGTTAAGATATTGAGTTGGGCTATGAAAAGCTCAAAGGCCAAAAAAAAAAAAAAAAACAAATATGTGTTCCTAGAAGTTCAAACTCTTGGGCAAAAACCGTTCCGGGCAACCAACCCGGTCCGACGGTTTTAGAATATTTCCCATCAAGCTCATTTTGCCACCCTCAATTCTGCCGTATGGAACGAAAACCATGTGCTAACGCTTTTCAAAGCAATTCAAAACACAGTTTTTGCATGATCAATGCATTTATATGATTTCTTTTACTAGAGATTCATCAGTTTCACTAGAACTGCATTTTGGAGGGTTTAATAAACTTACGGTTTCCTTGAGCACCCTGAATAATATTAGAGACTCTGCGAGGGTTTTCGTTAACAGCCCTTGCAGCGGTTTTCTGATTAAACCAATCTTCCATAAGGCGTGCAGCAGTTCCTTTATTGTCCCCACTGATCAATTCATTTGTACGACTCATTGAAGTTCCATGAGTAGCAAACCAGTTAAAGGAACCAACTGGACCCCACTGATCATCTACAAACTTCAAAAGGGTCATTTCTTTATCCACATCATACTTATACTTTGCACGTTCTGCTGCAGGATTATTAAGATAAGCGCTAGGACTGCGATTAACACCAGCATCTAAGATCTCTCCTGTGAGTTGATTGCCCAATGGTTACTAAAGGTTCCAAAAACTTATTTATATATATTTTTGTAAGGAAATTTGTGCTACCTTTGTTCACGTATACAGATCCAGGATGAAGGTTTTCATGAGCACGTATGATGCTTTGCTCAATGCCATCAACTAAAGCATCAAAGGACTGGCGCACAAATCCCAGAGATGTAACAATATACACCACATACTGTAGATATCCCCCAGGCCCCGCATGAGTATGTATACCACTAATGGCAACATTTTTTTCTGTATATAAATCCCCATACCTGTACACAAATCGTGATTTTGAGGATTTAATAGGTGAAATGGCCAAAAATACAATTTTACTGAAAAAAGAGACTTTTTGCCAGAATGGAATAACAGTTTCATGTTAAAACTTAAAAGAACATTGAGAAAAATACCTTGCCTTCAACCTCTCAAGGACTTTGATTGTTACAAGTTGTGAGGCCATGCAAGCATCAAGATTTACAAATACCACACGGTTTCCTTGTGGCTCTGCCACAATAAATGCACGGGCTCTCAATCGAAAGTGAATGCCAGAAGCAATCTGATCTGAGTTGGCATATCCCATCATGTTGACATCAGCAGCAGGCCCTGTGATGTCATAGCTTCCCAGCCCGACCAAGTAATTGGAAGCCGAGATGGTTTTCTCCGAATTGTATATAAAAACAAATAATAGCAACCAAAAACAAGCTATTGCACGCGAGCGCTGGTTGAAAGCCTGAAAGAACTCCATCAAATTGCACCAGCTATGCAGAGTACAATCTAGCACTCTCAAGGTATTTCCTCCACTAAAGATAAAAAATATAATAGGATCAAAATTCTTTCAAAACTCTAATGGCAAACTTTACCTACATAACCTTTACATAATATTATCACTAACTTGATAATCCTCATGGGGTGTTTAATGTGCATTTCAAAGTGCAAAGTGCAAACCAATATTGCATCTCAAATTTTCAGGTGGCCCTCACCCCTCCTTCACTTTGCTTAATTAATACAGATAATAAGTCATTAAATTTAATAGTTCTTATGATAACTAACATCAACCAAACATAACTCATTATTAATATCAACTAAACTCAAATAATTACTTCAGGCCCACATCCAGACACACCATTATCACTCAAGCAATCTAAACTAATGCCCTAGATACAATATCTCCACACATTCGCACAGATTCCCTAAAGTCACCAAAAACCAGAGGAAGCTATAACTTCAGCACAAAATTGCAAGCTTCCACAGCAAAAAACGGTCAAACAGCATGAACAATTGAACACTGAAATAGATCTATCTTAATCCTTAACACAATTGCGTCAAACAATTACAACTAAACGGTTAATCATCATAATCAGTAATCTCCCAAATCACAAAACAGAAAATCACCTCAAACTATATAATCTAACACCATAAGTCGTTATAACGTTCAAAAACGAAAACAATAAATCAAAACATGACTAATCAGATCTAAAATGAAATTATCAAACTAATACCTGAAATTTGAACAGATTCAACTCTATACAGTATCTACTCCATCAAATTGCTCGTGAAGACTACTGTGATTAAGGTCAGATTCAACTCTGAATTTAGATATAGAGTGAGGGAGAAGTGAAGAGTGGGGAACGTTGTGGCATTAATATAGTGTATATAGTGGGTGGGTGTGTGCGATACAATAAAATTGGAGTCCACACATGATGCACATGATATGATATTATTTTCAACGGTTTCATACGCGATTACTGATGTCTTCGATTTTGGGTTCAAACGTGATGCGGATGGATATGTTTTTTTTTTCATTTTAAAATAGATTTAGGATATCTTTTGGTTTAAGTTACTTGGGATCTCAGGATGTGATATGTGTGACCATTTTTGGATAACTTTTAAGTTTTAATGATGCCTTTTATAGTTTATGATCCTTGCCCAATATTTCTATTTTGGTTTTGGTTAGATGGTGTTTTTATTTTTGCTAATTAAATAGTGAAATATAAAATATGTTGCTTGAAGACCGTCATCATCTCCGACGGGTCGCCTCCTCACCGATCGAAGACCGTCACTAGCTCCGATGGTCGCCGGTTGCAACCCCGCTGGCCACAGCCTCCGTCGTATCCTCTACCTCTCGAACTCTCACCCTCTCTGTTTAACTCTTTGTGTGGTGGTGGTGGTGTCAAAAAAGAAATTAACAAGGGAAACTGTAAGAATCTAAGAAAGTTATCACGTGTCTACTGAGATGGTGTCAGGTGTGACCTTCAATCACCCACATGTTATATGAATGCATGTTTAATCAGGTTGTACTTTGATGCTAAAAACACTCCTCACTTTATTTATTAACATATAGGTAAATTACAAGCTTTGTTGTTTGTCTGATTGCTTGAAAATAATCGTTACTTTTTTATGTGGTTAATGTTCGAATTAATATGGTAAATCTCTTATATTTCAATTGTTAGTAGCAACCTGTCAGCGGGAACTACTCAATCGCAATTAACTAATAGTCGTAACTGCCGGAGGAATTAGTGTTAACCGAGAGTAATGGGAACACATTCATAACAACTTCATGCTATTGTGACACATCAGTGGAAGTTCATAAGTGAGAACACATTACCAACAACTTTCTGTTGTTGTGACATATCAGTGGAAGTTCATCGGTGAGAAAACATTACAAGTAATTTTCTTCGCCTGTGACACATCAGTGAAAACTGATGCGGTGATGTAAAATGCGTCATCAAAACGTCACACATCGGAATAACTTAGGAAGACTTGTAGTTATATTACCACTCTAAAGTTTCATTGGCCTACATGAAACAAATTCACACTTAATTTCCCACCTTTTAATTTCAAACATAAAATTTTAAGCATCATATATCCTTAATCTTAGATCTATTTAGGATACTTATTGGTTCATTGTGAGAGTTTTTTTAAGGAGAACATAAACTTGGTGAACAATAGTTAAATAATAATTACATATAATTATTTGTGTTCAAAGCTAATGAAAAAATCATATATTTGAGAGAATGAAAAAATATTTTTCATTAATTTTCAAGCACTGGGTCTAATTGACAGGGAGTACGGTGGAATTGATGTAGGTTTTCATCATTGAGGATTAGGTGATGTGGTTTGATGATGGTCTTGAATATATGAATGATGGTGTGACCATCGGAACTCGAATGTGAGGTGGGATGGTTAATGTTAGGTGTGGGTTAGGGTGGTTTGTGGTGGTGTGTGGTGGGGTGAGCGATTTTAGGTAACCCAAACCCAACAATGATTGTTAAATAGTATATTAGATATTTTTTTTTTTGCATCTAAATGGTAAAAAATACAGCAAGAGGAATATTCTTATACTTTGTATCAATTCATGTATTTTTTGGGGGCATTTTATTTTCTAATTTCTTTTGATACAAAATCTATATTGAGTTTTCTAAATAAGTTTGCTACAATATATATTTTTCAATTTTAAAATAACCTATCAATTTAATATTTGTTGTAACTTGTTAAACCACAAATAACTTTCTATTGATTTTGGCTTTTACCCTCCACCTACCTATATCACTAATCTTAAGTTCATGGATTTCGTTGAAACGTGTTTGTTGCAATGTGAAGATGTTATCATCATCCCACCACCACTAACACCACAATCCACCAACCACACCACCATCTACCAACCACACTAAAACTAAATTAATAATCCAAAAAAGAGACAAACATAAATCAACAAAGCTTAATCTTTAAAGCAACAAACGTATAAACTTACAAATAGTCCTGATGAAGTGAGGTGACATGAATGGTTGATTTTTCAATGAATGCTGATTTATTGTTATATACTTATTTACGTTGGTGATAACCAATTTTGTTAGTATGGTTTGTTCTTATATGATCCAGTGTACATATTATGTGAATGTTTACAAAATATTGAAAACGACATTATTAATATGCCTGGCAAAATAAGCGGGTTGGGCCGGGCGGGTTGCCGGGTCAAAACGAGTTCGGGTCAAGATGGGTATAGGTCAAGATGGGCCAACTTAGAAACCGGGTCAGGATGGGTACGGGTTAGAACGGGTTCAGGTCATAATGAGTTCGGTTCAGAATGGATCGATTTTAAAAATTGCAAAAAATCTCCTTGCAGACTCCCGTTTCCAACAAAAAATCACAAAAGGCTGTGTATATATAATCTGCTACCAAAATAAATTTTCCATTTAGCTTCAGAATTATATATAGATAGTGGTTTCATTTACCTCTAAGCAACGGTAAAATCTTCAATGAATCAACGAATAAGATATTAAAATAGGGCTTCTGGCAATGACGAAGAAAAAATCCCGATAGTGATGGCAGAGTAGATGCTGAATCGGTCTATCAAATGCCGATTGTGACTCTGGATGGCGATAAAGGAGTGGTCGTGTTGTTGGTTGCAATTGAAGCGGTGGTGATTATGTTGGCGATTGGAGCGGAGTTGTCAATACCTGAAGTCGAGGAGATGAGTACATGACCCGCCCATCGTGACCCGTTTCATCTTTCCTCTCCACCCATCTTAACCCATGTTGTAGTTTCTTTAATCTTGAAATTGCCCAGTTAGACCCCTTGAAAAAAATATATAACCCAAAGCAACCCAGAGATTTATTTTAGAAACCCATTTAAACCCAATTTTAACCAGGTGAGTTAAATTGCCAGGTATAATTATTAACATTGATAGGACCATCAGGGTTTGCCAAAATATCACAATATGTATCATTTTATGAAGAAATCAGAGCTCTTATGGTGAACCATCATGATGCTTTCCTGGCGACACCTTGATCAAGACACCGAGTCAACTCATGCATGTTTAGATGAGCTAGGTTATCGTCATAGTTGCTATACATGTCAAGAGTTCACATATGTCGGTCCATTTTATATGGCACATATTATTATCTTTTGTACACTAAGAGAGTGAATTCATATTATTAAGTTAGAACTTCTGATCAGGCTATGATGACAGGATGAGAAAAGACCGAGAATTGACATATTGTCATATTGCAGCATATTTCAAAAGGAAACTAGTGGTGGGGTCGCATATTTTGTCTATTTTTTTTTATCTAAAACACATATTAGATAACACTTGATATTATTACATCGATCAAAACCAATTTTTCACGACGTATTCTTTTAAACATTTAAGGTCCTTAAATTTACATTAATGTATTATCATTTGAAGGTTTAATAAAATTAACATTATTATCTTTTCCCTGATATAAAGTTTTATTCTTTCAACTTTAGCTACACCAAACATATAATCATAAAGGAGTGTAAAATAAAAGTGAAATATATTTAAACATCAGGTTATATGTGATAATATGGATATTTTCAACAAATTAAAGTAATTTTATATTTTTCAAAGGAAAGGTAATGGATGAATGCATCCAAGTTTCCAACATGATTCCCTCTGCATAAGTTAAAATTCAATTATCATAAGCAGTTTCATCATAAATTATGTTATTTCGAAACTAGTCTGAGGCCGGGGGCGGGAAAGCCATTATCATCAAGCGCGTTTAGAAATTTTTGATTTTGTCTAGGAATCGAATCTTCAATTCGTTATGGATAAAAGATATTTGTATGATTTTTTATTCAATTTTCAAAAATATTATAAGAGGTTATTTAAAAAGAGTGGAGGAAGATTTTTTTAAAAGGTAAGAGACGGTTAAAAAAGAAGCAAATAAATCTTTCGTATATAATTCTACCTATCAAATATTCTCAATTCTATAGGGGTATATATGTAACGTCTCATACATAGATGTTTGATGAAATTTGTAGAGAACCTTATTTACTTGTCAAAAAGTAAATGGGTCCATTAAGACTTCTAAAGTTAATTAAAGTCGCGAGTATCGCATTATACCTTGGGCCGTTTGAAGAAAATGTCACGCCTTTATAGTATAGATTGACTAACAATTTTAATAATTATTAGCTGAAACAATATTCTAGAAGGTAAGATAATTACGTTCTACGCATGGTCTGCATTAACAATATAACAAGTCTTATGATTTTTATAACTAATCACGTTGTGATCACGTGTCATTTTAATATTAATTGTAGTTTTATTACTAGAGGTTTGGATATTATATAACTTTTCTATGTTAAATTAACTTGTTTATGTAATAAACAAGAGCGATTGAGAGAAGGAAATTCATTTCATATATTTTTTTATATATTAAGATACGGAGCTTGAATTACACTATAAAGGGGGTTGGGGCGAAAGTAACTATTTCAAGTGGAGCGAACCCTACATATATTAAAAAATTTACACTACCAAGTCAAAAATTAACACTACTGACGAAAAAAGAGAGGCGGGACCCCCTGGCCCATACCCATGCATATATTCAAACACGTACAACATATATATAGTCATTACAATGTAAAACCGATGTTATAATAAATAGGTGAAATGATTGTACATAATACCAGTAATAATGTTTGTAATAAGTAATATTTATACATTCCCCCTAAGACATTTTACTATTCATTATACACTATTAATAACATACTTCAGAATGATGTTAGATTGATACTTTGAACCTAGAAAATAAAACTGATTCTATCATATTAGTTTTGTTTTCTTATTAAAAACCTTAATAAAAAACCTAGTGGGAAAAACTTAGTGAAGAAAAGAAGAGTACAACGTGTATAATGCTCACTCTTAATTTAATATATTTTTTTCAATCTTTGTAATTCGATCTTCTTTGATAAGTACATGACTTGATCTTTTATGTAGTATTCTTTAATATGATCGCTCTATGCTGCATTGTCTTTGTAGATGAAAATTAGGCTTTTGTTGATTAGCTTAGTACAATTCTTCTTGAATTTGTTGAATGTTTGACAACCTCCATAAACTAACAGGACATAGCCCAAGGCATATAACTCACAGCATATCAACGTATCTTATGGCACACTTTATATATGGCTCTAAGGTTGGACACATTGTCGTGTTTTGTTCCCTTAGTTTTGACAATATGTCATGGGTGTTGTATTTTGTCATGTCCATCACCTTAAAAACATTAAAGACAGAAACAAAACAACAAGAAACTAAAATATTTAAACAAAGAAAAAGTGGGAGTAGTTGTTCCCCATCTCTTGACTTCGTGGGTTTCTTCCCCCACTCCTTGAGTTTTTCTGAATTAAGGCTGATTTGGTCTTGGGTCAAAAAGTGAGGTCTGAATCATTCCAAAATCTTCGCATATCGTATTATTCTAGGACCGATGATTGGTCAAAGGAGAAATACATATTCACAAGATATGCGTTAAGATCGTTTCATATAGTGACGTTTGGAATTCTTAAATCCTGGCGGTTAACCTTTCTTATCATTGTTGGTTTTTTATTGATTTCTAGACACCATTTTAATACGAAATTATATTGTAGAAGTTGTGACTTATAAATCTAAAGTACCACGGTAACTCGTCATCATTTACAATGTTTCCTCTCAAAACGTCTCGAATTTCACTGGGAGAGTTCAAGTTGACATGTATTATGCCAAGAATCTTGTAAGATTCCATAAAGTGGAGCGTTTCATCTGTAATTAAACGTCTATCACTGTCCGTTTGTACACTTACCCTTCATTATATTTCCTTTGTTCGTTTAAGTTCATTCTTAATTTCGGGACGAAATTCTTTTAAGTTGGGGAGACTGTAACACCTCGTATTTTTGCTAAATACAACTTAACCTCGTTAAATTATTGTAAAGACCTTTTATGCCAT
>BJCO01004809.1:0-11882 GCA_018326465.1 Flaveria floridana
CTCTTTTGGGACGGCATTCTCCTTTTGATAATGCTGCAACGTCATGTGTTGTGGGCCCCTAATGCACGCAACACATTATGTTGTATGCCATTATAAGATTTCTTGATTATTCCCATAAACGGGATTACTTAAGAAATCTTCTTTATAATGTAAAAATTTTATATCTTTATATTAGAGGTCACTGTTTATGACCCTATGATTGCTGAGGATTCGAATAAACAAGATTACTTATGTAATCTAAGGTTTCATATGCTTCAGCGGCAATCATAGTAAAGTTAGGCAATGTAAAGAAAGCTTGTATTTTGTAGTCAAGTCAACGATGTAATGCACTGTAAAAGCTTTTATGATGAAATGGAAATGTATATTTTATTAATTCCGCTGCGTTATTTTACTTAATATATGTAAAGTATATGTGGTAGTGCGATGAATGACCAATCGTAAGGTGCCCGGTATCGGGGGCTTTACATTAATTCATGTCCTATGTTATGTCACTTTCAAATCTCGGTGACAAGAAAGAAATATTCTGTTAAGGAATGTCACCTTTTAATGACGTCAGTCAGTAAAAGTCAAAAACCCTAAAAACACAGAAAATGTTTTACACGTTAACTTTTTGGATCAAAAGTAGCATTTTCAAAAAGTTTAAAGAAGAACATGTTTCTTCTTCAGTTTTGATGTTTAATCAACAAAAATCACCGTAGATTTTTGAAGAACATGTATGAACAAAAACTAGGGTTTATCCAAGGGTTTGTTGGTGGCTATAACAACTTCAATAAAACAACAATCACTTTGCTGTTTGATGATAAATCGCCTGATTTGAGTGTATGATTACTCAAATATGATGTTTAAATACAAAGAATGAAGTCAAAGTATTCAAATGAGTGTTTGTTTGATAAAAATCAGATGGAATAGTATTCGGATACTGTTTTATTGAATAACTCTTAGAAACCAACGAGGTTTAAGAGAGTTTTATGATGAACACGTTTGAAAACCGTGTATGAATGTTGTTTTGAGCTTTAAAACCACAGAAACTTCTTCAGAATGCATAAAAAATAGATTAAGACATCATGTTTTAAGTATTTGATGAATGTTTGGTGTAGAAGAGAGTATTTTTGATGATTTTCAGCTTGAAAATGTATGTTTTGAAGCTAATGGACCACAGATATCATGTTGTTGAATGATAGGATCGAAAATCAGTTTGTGATTTGAGCCAAGCTCTAATACCACCTGATGAAATCAAAAACAACAACAACAAGATGAGATGTTGATTTCCCCAAGGATCTTTTCAAATCTCTCAATGAATATAACAACAAATTGTTATATCAAATTCAACAAACAATAATCATGGTGCGGAAACCCATGCTATGATATCAGTGTGTGTTTGAGTGTGTGTGATTGTTAGTGACTGAATGCTTGAATGATGATAACTACTTGTTTGTATTGATTGTTCAAAAGCTTACAAAGGATTAGGATATTGTGCTATTTATAGCATATACCGATAACTATATACAATTACAAAAATATCCTTATATAAACGAAAATTAAATAAAATCCTAAGTCTAAGTCGTCCGCTGTGGATGCATAAACCTCCATTGTGGATGATGAATAAGTTGTCCGTTGTGTATGATGGTCATCCGCTGTGAACACGTTGGATGAATGTTTGACTTGTTGTTGTCCGCTCTGGAGACTTATTCATCCGCTATATGTGCTTGATCATTAGCTGTGGAGATCCTCATCCGCTGTGAGCACTTGGACTTCTTTAGACTTCATCCGCTGCTGACCTTTACTCATCCACTGTGGGCATATCTTCATCGGCTGCCGACACTTGTCAAAATTTCTTTATCTACAATCCTGAAAAAGAAATGTAACAATAATTAGTGTATGTTGTGAATGTTAATGATGCTAATGTGTTAATTAATGTTTGTTTGGATGTTAGAACATATTATGTTTGATTATGGCAAGCATTATCCTATTTTTAATGTACTTGTTGAGTCCAACAAAACCCCAATGTCAAAGACATGTTCATTAGCTCTTGATCTTGAGGGGGAAGCGGTTGATCAGCAGCAATACAAAGCCATCATTAGATCTCTCATTTACCTTACAGCCAGCAGACTAGATATCATGTTTGCCACATGCATGTGTTTACGATTACAAACTGCTCCAAAGGTGTCACATCTAATGGCTTCCAAGATAATTCTAAAGTATCTCAAAGGGGATCCTGAGTTGGGATTATGGTACCCTAAGAGTGCTAACTTCAATCTCAGGTAGTGACTATAGGGTATGCAACATCAACAAGAAATCCACCTGAGGAGGATGTCAATTTCTAGGGGGAAGACTGGTTTTGTGGCAATGCAAGAAGCAAACTTGTGTCTGGATATCAACTGCTGAAGCAGAGTACATTGTTGCATTAAGTTATTGTGCTTAGGTGTTATGGATCCAAACTCAACTTAGAGATTATGAAGTAACTTTCATGAACACTCCAATCCACATTGACAACAACAGTGTCATACCCATTACCAATAATCTTGTTAAGCATTTAACGACAAAGCACATTGACATCAGGTATCATTTCATTAGAGATGTGCAAAAAGATAATCATTAAATTAATTAAAGTCCATATAAATGAACAATATGTAGATTTATTCATAAAGGCTTATGATGAAACTAGATTTAAATATCATGTATCTGCTATTGGGATGATGAACTTTCATTAATTAAATGATTGAATTAATGACAACTCATACTTTTGTAAAGAAATGTTTCTTTTTGATAAAATGAGTAAAACTGTGTATCTGCCAAAATTTGCAAATCAACGGATAAACAGGTATCTGTCGAATATCAGTAGATAACTAGGTATCTGCAAAATTATGCAAGTCGGAAGATAACTAGGCAAAGCGAGGCATTTGCCGAATGGAGTGATTCGGTAGATAGAATTATTTTGGCATGTCTTTTGAAAAAGATCCGATAGCTCCCACTTTCATCTTGCGATATGTAGTGGCGCCACAGAAGTTACTAGAAAATATTGTTTCATCATTCACGCCATTGATTTTATAGTGGTTGTAAAACATTTTAGAATTCACATTTTTATATATTATCCATAACTGTTAAAATCAAAAGTTTTCCTACCATTGTTAACTTCAATCTTTTTCACAAAGCAAACCCTTAAACCTTCAATCTGTCAAGTCCTACCAAACTCAATCAACTTTCAATGGCTGCTCAAACTCAAACCCTATAAGTTAGACTAAATCACAACATCACTTCAACCCATTAGTGATCCCGTCAATGATCCTTTACTCCAATTTCTACACAATAGCGACTATGATTTTGCAATAATAGTAGACCCGGTGATTTGTGAGACATGCATTTGGGAATTCTAGAGTACATGTTCCATTCAAATGGAAAATGGAACAAAATCCTCAGCGCAACAGTGCAAGGACTAAAGATCACCATCTCATGCGCCAAAATTCGTCAACATCTGAAGTTAAACGATGCAGATGGCGAATCTTCTTTCTTAAAAGAAGTGGTAAGTGCCACTTTCAAGGAGATGGGATATGAAGGACCCCTCCCAATGTCCACCATCTCCAAATCTTAGGTACATCATATTTGGAGAATCATTATTCATATCTTCCATCATTGTTTATCAAACAAATCGGGAGGATGAGATGAGATACCACTAGATCTAGCAGGGGCTATCCATGGTCTGGTCAAACAACAATGTTACAATTTTTCAAACTTTATATTTCAAACCATGTGTGAAAATGTAACAGTTGTAAAATAAGTTTTTAATGTACCCAAGATTCATATAACTAATTTTACAAGAATTGGGAGATAAACTTTGAAGATCAAGTATAGGTTGGACTCACCTTAGTAGTTAGTTTGTTTTGCTTTATTTGTAATAGGATCTATGTTAGTTTGTTTAATGTATGTAAATAGTAGTTAGTTTATGTTTAGTAGTAGTTTCTACTGACTCAGTGAAACTACGAGCGAAACTATCTAACTTAGGTCACCCGGCGAAACTGTGTTTCCCAGCCGGGTGAAACTAAGGCTTTGGTCAGGACAGTTTCGCTACCCAGCGAAACTGTCAGCGAATCTATGACTGCTATATATATGAATCATTGTAATCTTTTGTTGTTTTGCACAACCCTAATTCAAACTTTTTGCATTACTATTCTTGTGTGTATTTTGGCTGAAATCATCAATTTTATTATCATTGAGCCTTGTTTTGATTCTAATTTGGTTGAAATGGTTATATTTTGAAACTCTTTTGATAGATTATTATTTAGATACTTGTTTCAGTGGTCTTTGATTGTGATTTCTTATCGTTAGCACTGTTTTTCGATCTTTGATGAACCAACAATATGGTATCAGAGCCTTAGTGCTCTTGATGTGTTGATTTGTTAGGTTTTAAAAGGGTTTTAGATAAAATCAATGTTCCATTTCAGATCAGTAGAGTGTGTTTTTTGCTTGAAAACCTTTTGCAAAATTCCTGGTTTGAGCACAGGAAGCTATCCTAATCATCCAATCACCAATTCATAGTGATCTAGGTGATTTCAGATTGATTTTCTGTTCGAACAACCTTTCTGTTACTTCCAGCGAAACTAGTTATTCATCCAGCGAAACTAGTTTTGATTCCAGTGAAACTACCATTTTTTGTGATTTACTGATTTTTTTTGTGGATTCCAACGAAACTACATAGTTTGAACGAAAGTTCACCTTACTTGACGAACCTAACAAGCGAAAGTGCTCGTCAATTGTCCTAGAACAAAAGTTCTACTAGTTTCAGCAAAACAGTGAACGAAACTAGAAGCTTTATAGCATTTTTCATGCGAAACTGCTGCCCATTTGCCGAGCGAAACTACGGGCCAAATTGCCAGCGAATTTACCAACGAATCTACTAAAGTTCAACGAATCTATTCCTTACTTGAAAAATGACATCAACCAATATTACCATCTCTGATTTGTAGAGTGTTGCACCAAATAGGCCACCGAGCCTTATAAACGGAGACAATTTTGAGGATTGGAAGTGATGCTTGAAGGCCTTTTTCTTTTACACGGATCATAATCAATGGGAATCTATAATGAAATGTCCACTCACTCTAACGGTGACTGTCAGTGAACAGACCAGGGTGAACACTGACTCCTCAACCTTTTCTAAAAGAGATATTAAGCTAATTGATAGTGATCAGAAAGCTTTCAGGGCCTTGACCTTATGCTTATCACAAGACATATACAACCGTTTTGTTGAGCACAAAAGTGCAAAGTCTCTGTATGATGCCTTATGTGAATTCAAGGACAAGAAAGCCCAAGCTGAGAAGGAGTTTAATTCATTTTTCGGACATAAGAATGAAATCCTTAATGATCTTACTAATCACTTTTTGTCAATCTCAAGCACTCTGAAGAAGTATGATGAGCAGTTGGGTAATCATGAGTAGGTGACCAAGCTCTTAGACTCTTTTCTACCCCAATGCAGCTTACAAGTAAGGATGCTGAACCAGGAGAGAAATTTTGCTGATTACAAGCTCATGGATGTAATCAACAAACTGAAATCTTTTGACTTGGATCTAAAGAGAAGGGGATACAATCAATCCTTGGTGCTAGCCACAGTATATCCACAAAACGCTGCATTGATCTCATCCGCTGCAAACTCGACTATGTATGGTGCAGCTTATGGTGGATCTACAAGAATCGGTATGTCAGACAAGGCAAGTGGTGGATCCACAAGTGTTGGTTCAAGCTCAAAGACAACTATCACCACTCAAATTCCTTCTAATACCATGGCACTATTTGGAATGTTTGTCCATATTTATGAAGCCTTAGTTGCTGGGGAGCTCAAGGGTAAGGGGATGACTGTTGAGGACATGTATCAGGTGGATCCTGATGATTTGGAGAAAACTGATATTCAATGGCAAATGGCAATGCTCACACTGCGTGCAAGGAGATTTATGGAGCGAACTGGAAGAAGAAACTTTGGCAATCATAACCAAAATTCTAAGCTTGGTTTTGATAAGTCAAATTTAAGATGTTTCAATTACAAATAGTTGGGACATTTTAAAAGAGAATGTCCATCTCCAATCATCACTGAACAAGGAACGTCTAGAACTTCAAAGGTTATCCCAATTACTGAAAAAGAAAGAAGCCAAGCAAAAGAAAGAAACAGCCTTGATTTCCAACTTCGACTGGAGTGCAGAGATTACAGAAACCAAGAAAGAGATCAATCATGCGTTAGTAGCTGAAGTGGTAAGGATAGATGAGGAGTCAGTGGAAGAGTTTGATCCTTTCAGTGAATTTAAGAATGAGGGCATGGAAGAAGCTTGTGATAGGAGTGTCAAGCAATAGGGTAAGGATGAAGAAAATGGAGGTTGAGAAAGTTAAAGAAAAGAAGGTTGATGAAGCTGAAGAATATGGAAAGCAAGAGCAGGTTGAGAAGTGGGAGGTTAAGCTGGAGGTAAATGAAGAGAGGAAGGAGAAAGTAAGTGAAGATCAGAGAGCAAGCAAAGAAGCAGAGAAGTAGGAGGAAGAAGAAAGGAAGAAGAATACCCCAGTCTATCAATGCGAAAAGGCCCTAGCTGTTGAGAAAGTGGTCATGGGTCTTCCTTATAAGGTAATACAAGACATGTGCTTTTCTCCTTGCAAAATTAGATTATTTGGAGTTTATAAAGCCAATAGATTGTTATTAGAAAATGAAAAAGAGGTAAAACAAATAAATAAGGAACTTAAAATAAATGAGTCTAAATATTTTACCAAATTAAATAAAGCTTTAAAAGAAAATGAGCATTTAAAGAGAAATCTTTTGGAAAGAAATGTTGAAATAGAATCATTAACTGAACGTGTCGCTCTTGCTGAGTTTGAAACAAGCAAATTAAAAACCAGGCTTGAAAAATGGATAGTATCTGCAATGAAACATAAGGATCTATGCAAGAAGCAACAGGGGGCGAGAATTAAGACAGGGTTGGGATTTGATGAAACCACTCATATTTATCCTCCTCCAAGTACTTATTGTTATTCACCTATGCCTACACATCATCCAACAAATGAATTGATACAGAATGATACTAACAGTTTGCATGCAGGTCTAGAAGGAGTGAATCATAAGGAGATTCGAGAGGATTATGGTTACGGTAGCAGTAGTGGTTTGGGCAGCTCTAGTCATAGCTTTTGTGATTCCAAAAAGTCTTTCAAAGACACTAGCTTAAGTAGTTTTGTATCCCAGCAGTCTGTTTCAGGCAATGGCTTATGTAGTTCTACTTCTAGTCCATCTTATTCATCATCAGATGTTTCTAGCTTATTTCCAAATGTTATCAATGCTTATGTTAATGAAAATGATGCACGTTCAAAAGAAGCTTCAGTCAAACTTACAGACTCGAATTGTTTTGAAAAGTTCCTATCTCATCCTATCCTATCTTTTACCCCAATTCGGATTTCTAAACCGAAAGAAACAGGAACATCTTCCTTAGAGATTAAAATCATTAAAGTAAATGAATCAGAATCAGCCAAAATTAAGATCTCAAAAGAAAATTTAAAAGAATCATATGATATGTGCAGCAATCGTGATTCACATGTGACTGATTCTGAGGAAGATAGTGTAGTTAATCACACTCCTGTTCATAACTGCAAAAAGAAGGGTTTGAAATCTCATTGCTTTAAATGTAGGAAGGATGATCATGTAATAAAAAATTGTCCAAAATATGTTGATAAAAATATACATAATCGTTCTTTGGGAAGTAGATTAAATCACTTTGTAAATAATTTCTTTTATAAATTCTTATGCCTCAAAACCCAAGTTTGTCAAAACTTGGGTTCCTATTTCTGAAACCTAACGATCATTGTGTTCTAATGCTAGGGTCATTCAAGAAAAGCTATTAATAGCTTATGGCATGTTGATAGCAGATGTTCCAGGCATATGACTGGGTTGAAGGACCTTCTCACCAACTATAGGATAATAAATGGAGGATATGTTGCATTTGCTGGAGACAAGAAAGGTGGAAAGATGATTGGTCAAGGAGAAGTCTCAAATGGTTCATTGACTCTGGAGAAAGTGAACTATGTTCCAGAACTGGCATTTAACTTGTTGAGTGTATCACAGATATGTGATAAAGACATTCCAGTATTGTTTATGTCAAATGAATGCTTGCTCCTAAAACCTGAGTTCACTATTCCAGAGGATTTAATAATCATGTGAGCTCCAAGGAGGAATGATACATACCTGCTGGATATGGGATCAACAGAATCCACCTCGACTGTGACATGTATTCTGCCAAAGGCTTCATCATCCAAATCCTTTTTATGGCATAGACGTTTAGGACATGTTAATTTTAAAATCATAAATAAGTTGGTTAAAAAAAATCTTGTCATAGGGCTACCACTCAAAGATTTTTCAATGGTAAAAAGGTGCATGGATTGTTCTAAAGGAAAGCAACAAAAAAGGTAACACAAGCTTAAGCTTGAAAATACAATTTCACATCCCCTTGAATTGTTACATACTGATTTATTTGGTCCTATAAGTGTTAAATCTATCGCTAAGAAATCTTATTGTTTGATTGTTATAGATGATTTTTTAAGATATTATTGGGTGAGATTTCTTGCAAATAAAGGTGACACTGTAGAAGAGTTGCAAAAGTTGATCCTGTCAATCGAAACCATCATCAAACGGAAGGTTATGGCCATCAGAAGTGACAATGGAACCAAATTCAGAAATCACATATTTGACTCATTCTGTGCAAGCAACGGCATTCTCAGACAGTTTAGTGCTGCGAGGACACCTCAACAAAACAGTGTTGCTGAAAGAAAGAATCAGACGCTTATCGAAGTAGCAAGAACTATACTGATTGAGTCAAAGCTTCGAATTATTTTCTGGGCGGAAGCAGTTAATTATGCATCTTATGTACTGAACAGGGTGCTTATCGTAAAAGACAAGATGAAGATTCCGTATGAGCTTCTTCATAAACGAAAACCCTTGATTGACTTCTTTCATCCATTTGGTTGCTCATGTACCTTGCTGAATACGCAAGCTCGGAAATCCAAAGTTTGGTGTTGTTTCTGATGAATGTTTCTTTGTTGGCTACTCCTCCTCACAAATGGCATATGGTGTGTACAATAAAAGAACGTGCATTGTGCAGGAATCCTTCTATGTTAATTGGCAAGATTCAAATTCACCAAACATGGGGTCGGACCCAGAATGGTTTTATGACTCTAACACTGTCTTCAAATCTTTTAATCTTCCAATCATTGACGATTATGTTGTTCCTCAAACTAGTGTGCAAATCATTCCTCCACCTGAACCACAACAACAGCCATAACCACCCCCACAACCCAAACCTCAACCATAACTACAACCACCAATTAACCCTCCACCTCTATTTGATATCCCACCCACACCTCCACCACAACTAATTCCTCAATCACAACCATCTCCCCTTCACAACCATCCCAAACTGAATCTTCATCTCATTCAAACCCATTAACCCTTAACACCAATTTCAAAACCCTAAAAGAGCACCCACACGACTACATCATTGGTTCCATTACGGATGGTGTGAGGACCGGAGTCAATCTGGGTTGATAAATGAATGTCTCTATGCATGTTTCTTATCTCAAATTGTACCTAGAAATGTCACGGCAGCACTTCAGGACCCAAGTTGGGTCGAATCTATGCAAATGGAGTTCAGCAATTCAGGAAACTAAAGGTTTGGCAACTCGTCGATCTTCCTCCAAATAAGTTTCCCATCGGGACCAATGGGTCTTCCGGAACAAACCAGATGATAGAGGAGTTATTATTAGGAACAAATCTAGGCTGGTTGTTCAGGGATTTGCTCTAGAGGAGGGTATTGATTATACTGAAGTGTTTGCTCCGGTTGCTCGCATTGAAGCTATCAGATTCTTTCTTGCTCACGTCACTCACAAGAACTTTAAGGTCTTTCAAATGGACGTGAAGTGTGCATTTCTATATGGGAACATTGATGACGAGATATATATCTGTCAGCCTCCAGGTTTTGAGGATCCAGATTTCCCAGATAAAGTGTATAAGCTTGATAAATCCCTATATGGATTACATCAAGCACCTCGCATCTGGTATGAAACCTTGACACAATATCTGCTCAACAAAGGCTTCTCTCGTGGCACTATAGATATGACACTATTCAAGAAAGAAGTTGATGGTGAAATACTGATTGTTCAAGTGTACGTTGATAACATCATTTTCAGGTCAACGAATGAGAAACTGTGTAGAGAGTTTGAAGAAGTGATGAAGGATCGCTATAAAATGAGCATGATGGGGGAGTTATGCTTTTTCTTGGGATTGCAGGTTGAACAAAAGCCTTGGCATTCTGATTTATCAAGAAAAGTATGTTCTGGAGATTCTCAAGAAATTCAAAATGGATGATGCTTCTCCTAAACTCACCCCATTCACTGCTCAAACGTGCTTAACTCTGGATGATAATGGGAAATCCGGCAATGCTAATCGTTATCGTTCTATGATTGCGTCTCTTATGTATCTCACTGTAGCTGTCCGGATATTACTTTCGCCGTGTGTTACTGTGCCTGTTATCAAGCAAATCCGAAGGAATCTCATGAAAAGGATATTAAACGTATCTTTCGATATCTTAAAGGGTCCTCCCGCTTGGGCCTTTGGAACCCCAAAGGAAGAAACTTTGATTTGCGTGCCTATTCTGATAGTGATCACGGAGGTTGCAGGATGAACCGGAAATCAGCCACCGGTGGATGCCAGTATCTTAGGGATTGTTTTGTTTCATGACAAAGCAAAAAAACAGACAACTATATCTTTATCTACATGTGAAGCTGAATATGTTGTTGCCTCTAGCTGCTGTTGCCAAGTGCTTTAGATCCAACATCAGATGATGGATTATGACATCAATTTTCTTCATACACCACTCTTCTGTGACAATGAAGCTGCCATTGAAATTACCAAAAATCCAATTCATCACACTCAAACCAAGCACATTGAAACAAGGGTTCATACAATCCGAGATGCTCAGGAAAAGGAGTTTATAGATATTATTCCAATCAACACAAAAAGTCAAATAGCGGATCTTTTCATTAAAACATTTGACAAACCTCGTTTTTATCAACTGATCTCTATGTTGGGTTTAATATCTTTTTGAAAATCTCTTTTCCTAATAAAATGTAAAGCTTTTGTATGCGGATTATCTGTTTTGCTATAGATCTAAACATTGAATAGTTTATTCTTATTGTTTAGATTTTCATGGTATAAAAGTCCTCACACTTGTATAGTAAAGGCAAGTTTTTCAAGCCATTTGGTTTTATCTGTCGATTGTATCATTTGTACTCAAACGATTAATCAAGTAATACTTTAAAAGAATTACTTGTGTATTTACCTTTACTCAAAGTATCTGCTGTGATAGTAAGTAGATAACTTATATTCTACATCCGTAATCTTTAGTAATCGTTGACGTTGAGACTGCTCGACCACCTTTTTTCCAGTTTCAAAAATGAGCTCGTCTTCTTCGGAAGATTCGGATGAGAAGAAACTCCATTCCATGGTTAAGATAGAGTGTTTTTTAAATAAAATGTTAGAAAGAAAGTGAGTCAAATGGGATGGCTTATTTAAAATTTAAAGATGAGTAGGTATAGGTAAAAAATAATTTTTTTAATAAGCCTTTAAGAGTTGATTTTCGAAACTCCTTCACCCCAACAGTCAATTCGAACCGCTAGCCCCCTCACACCCAACCAATCGCACCCCTAATCGCGCAACCCTATGAAGGGTTTGCAAGAACATAAAACCGAGTTTAACCATTTAAACTTTCAGAAAACGCAGCGGATATATAGCTTTAAAACCGATTTTAAAAGCTGAAAAATATGTTCTTAGGTGACCATACAAGTGTATAAAACAAACCCAAATCAAAGGATCT
>BJCO01004810.1:0-13060 GCA_018326465.1 Flaveria floridana
GACCAAAACGTAAGTCATGGACCTTTCATAACTACCTTATCTTAGATAATACTTTATCTAAGATACCCTACCTCTAGCAATGTAGTATTTGTTTAGAAGTAAGTCCCAGCATATTATCTACGTATAACAAGCTGTAGATAGTAGTATATATAGTCGCTCATGGTAAATTAGTATCCATGCTTTTGCATGAGTCTTGTAATACTTAGGTGAGAGGTAATATATACAAGTATCTTGAAAACCATTTTTTGTGTTCTTTACTTATTATATTTTTATCAACTGAGTTCTTGATTTTGTATTCATCAAACGAGTGATATTTAACACTTTGTAAGAAATACTTAGTGCTGAGAAAATAATATCGATCCTGCAATTGCTAGGGTTCTAATAATGTATTGATGCGTATTGTTCTAATGACAGTAATGGTAATGATCACTGGTGTCTGTTTTGGTTGCCCTAAAAGTATGCACCCATGCCTTGTATTTTTAGGCTGCGGAATTTACTTTTTAGGGTAATAGTAACATTCTTATTACGGTAGGAAAGTTACTTAAACAATATTCTTGATATGATTTCTGACTAAAGTGAAGTCGTCCGTAGATGTTGACTTGATGACATCACTTTAGTGAGATTGACTTGTTGACTTGATTTCTGACAAGTGAAGTACATGCAAGTGCAATGTTCTTCCGTAGCACTTTAGCTTTCTGTAGGAGTTGGTCTTCCGTAGGAGTTGGTCTTCCGTAGGAGTTTGCTTTCCGTAGATGTTGGTCTTTTTTTGAATTTCATCCAGTGAAAGTTGTTCTTCCGCAGGAGCAACAGAATGTTCTTGTAGTGCTTCCGCAGGAGATCCACAGATGCATAATTCCTTATGTTCCAGTCAAAACATCTATGGAAGTACAAATTGTTCATCCGTAGATAGTTCTTGCACTTAGTCAATTTCTAAAATTGACCAAGTATGATGTTTTTCTACAATCACATATATGAATCAACACACATAAATATTTGGGTTAACCTATACATATATTGCATACAAAAAGATAAATATGTACAAGCATTCATTATAAGAGATGATTAAAGTTCTAAGCCTATACAATGAATCTAGATCTATTGAATCTAGACCTAACAAATGACTTGATCCCGTTATTCTTTTATCGACAATACCGTTGAGGATTTTAGCGATCTGGGCTTCTTAAGCATGAGGAATGTTATACTTTCCATGATTTGGAGATTGAACTCCTAAAGGCAAGCCAAGCCTTCCCTGTAAACATGATTTTCAAGGCTTTTGACACTAGGGTTAGGTCTGACTTTGTCTCAAAAACTGGGTTTTTTTCTAGCTTTTGTTTTTCTTTTAGGACTTTACTATCCCTTTCGTCCATTGATCTCTGATTTCTTTAAGCGTACCGGTCCAAGATGCTCTTAACCATGCTTATGTTTCGGAAAATACTACACAGCCTGTAATACTTGATCCATACTCATGCTCTGGAATATCAATGTTTCTAAGTTTGTCCATGTTTTCAACCTTAGAAACCATAGTTCCTCTAGATATTGCTAAATAGCTACCGTTGATAGAAGCTAGAACGATCGCTGAAACCTACAGCCGCCGACGCCTCCATAAACTACATTTGAGGTATTTACTTTCCCGTAATTTTCGAATTTTATTTGTTTGCAAGAAGGAGAAAACACCTCCGCTACTTACACAGATAAAAGTAGCTTATTTTTCGTTGGTAAATTGGTTTATGTTAGTAGTTTGTTTGTGTCAATGCGGATACTTAGGGGCTGTTTGATTTCGGCTGACCCGGTTGACACGGCTGACTGGCTGACTCGATCAGCGGGTCAGCCTGTTTGATATGCAAATGGTAGATGTTGACCGGGTCCTTTGCAGCTGACCCGAACCTGAAAAAAATACATGCCGACCCATTTGCGTAGCCGGCCGATCCACCCTATAACAGCGACGTTGACAATGAATTCGATCAATTGGTCTTTGGTGTAGGGTTCGATGAGCTTTCGGATGTGTTCCGGTGAATTGTCGTCTCCGTCGGAGTCGGAGGATGCATCGATGGGTTGATTTGCAGGTGGGTTTGAGATGAGTTTTTAGGTTAGGGTTTTCTTCTTCGTTGTCTTTGCGATCTTCTTCTTGTTGGTGGTGGTTTCTGGTTTTCTGGTGGGTTTTTGCTTCTTTGCTGTTACTACTTTCACCATTGTTGTTGCAGAGAGTTGGGGTTAGAAGAGACTTTACACTGCTGTGACTTGTGAGGGTGGGTTTATAATTTATACCGTACTTGTAGAGAGATAAAAAAAACCATTTTGAAATAAAAACCGGTCATGTTTATATATAAAAGGAGTTATTACATAACACCAGTTAAAATACAAGGATAATATGATTATTTTTTATCATTCAGCAGAGTCAGTCAGATACTGAATCAAACAACCAAGTTTCAGTCAGATGTAGACTCAGTCAGAACTTCTAACTGGGTCAGCTTCTGACTCAGTCAGATCTTACTGAGTCAGTTTTATCAAACAGCCCCTTATTCTATGTTGGTAGTTTGCATTAACTAGGCATTTTGACCCGATTAAAGTTAAATTAGGATGTTTTTAAGTTTATTGAGTTTGTTCGGGTCATTTTTACTCGTTAGAACTAAAACACACTTAAGATCTACATTTTAGTTTAAATGGTCTTAAATGATCCGAACACACTTGTTATATTAAAAAAACATTCAAATTTGAGTGAAAATGGATCAAAATAACAAGAATAAACTTTAATAGGCTTAAAGTTGGATATGTTAAGTGTATCAAACTGGGTTGAGGGCACTTTGACCCATTTGAATTAGAATAGACATAAATTATCTAAGTTTTATTTTAAACCCCCCAGACCTACTATTAAACACTTTCTACGTCTATTAAAGTTCATCCATTTTATTTTGATCTGTTTAAACTTAAATCATGATGTTTTTTATAACCTCAAGTGTGTACAGGTCATTTTGACCCATTGAAACTAAATATACTTAACAAAATGTGGTTTGAGTGTTTATGAGTCAAAATTATTCAAACACACTTAATAAACTTAAAAACATTCTAATTTTACTTTAAACGGTTTAAAATGACATGAATGAACTTAAATGAACTTAAAGTTGTGTTTATTAAGTGTATCTAAGTGATTTTAGGTCATTTTCACCTATTTAAACTAAAATATACTTAAATGATCTTAGTTTTAGTTTAAACAGATTAAAATGACATAAACCAATATGAAACATTTTTTAAGTCTATTAAAGTTAATTTGTTTCATGTTGACCCATTTAAACTTCGATGAAGATGTTTTTGATAAACTCAAATGTGATTGGGTAATCTTAACCCGTTGAAAGTAAAATATAATAAAGTGATATAGGTTTAGGGATATATTAGTCAAATAAATTTGGAAACACTTAATAAAAATAAAAACCTACTAATTCGGGTTTAAACTTTTTTAGAAGTCAATAACATAGGGAAAACTTGCAATAGGGTTGGAAATCCCATGTGATTGGCTCGGGACCCCGCTGGTAAGACCCCGAATGAAAAAAACGTACCTTGGAAGGAACAAGATGAAATAATGCTTTTGTTAAGAGCTGCGCTGACAGGCTATTTGAAAATGTGTTTCCAGGCTCACATATCTAAATTTCAGCGAGATAGGGTGCGGGGGGTTATGAAGGCTTAAATTGCAAGTTTGTTTCAAGATCCAAATTTTTTGACACAACTCACACAATTTATGTATTTGAAGAAGTGTTCAAATCAAGCCGATGAAGATGATTCGGACGAGGGAGATGAATAGTGCATCGAATATGTAGTTTATGATATGCTTTTTGGTAGTTTTAAGTTTATGTTAAAGAAGATACTTAAGTTACTTAACATTTAGTATGCACATATATTGTACTAGACATATATTGTATGTCGTTTATGTACTTTAATGTGTTTTTATAGTCATGTATTTGTGTTTCTAGAAACTTTGAATATATATTTTTACATGCACGCTTGATTTGTGAAAATAGGGAAGGACGAAAACTCCAGATTTTGCGGCGGCAAAATCACCGCAAATAAAACTATTAGCGGTCACATATGATCATTACCAACGAGCCATTTGCGGCAACAATATTCGATGTTAATACTCTGAATCTTTGTAGTGTGTGACAAGCTAAATGAGAAGAATGACACAAATAAAAATGAAAGAGGTTTTATGTTTAGCTAGACGCCTAGACCCTTCAATAAAAGAAACACACCATGATATGTTATGATTGATGTGTCCGTATCCGAACTCTACTTAATTTTTTTATGCTTACTCCAAAATAAACCATCATATATATTTTGGTCTTGTGTAAACCTAACAAATGTTTAACACAAATACAATACAAGCATATTGAACATGCGAGGGGTTATTTGATAAGGCGGTCCCAGTTCGATCCTTAGTTTAGCTTTTAATTTCATTGATTTTTCGAGGAAAGTTAAGAATGATGACCTAAATCTTTAACGTACAATTAAATATAATATGAATGTGGATGGGGTCATGTGGTCATTTACAGTTAGTTGTCATCATCCATAGCCGTGAACCACTGAGGTTAACCCTTTCAAGAGGAAAGCTGAGATGTTCAATTAAATCCGTCAACTCACATGAAAATAGGTTCCTGAAATTAGTCTTTTTTGCATGTGGAGAGATTGGTAGATGCTTGCAAAGTGTTGGTTAAGAAATTGGGAGAAATTGTATAATTTATGGTGAATACATAGAATGATTGTTGCTTTCACTTTGCAAGAGAAGAGAAATTCATATAATTAATATATTAATAAATTTTAGTAATATTATTCGCTGTATAATCACTAATCAGATAGTTTATCTTTCTATCAGATCAGTGCTTTAGTAAGTTAAATGTCACGTCTATCTTTATATGGAAATTAAATACATACAAGGTTAGGTTTTAGGTTGAAGGTGATAGGACGACCAACAAAATGTGGATCTGAGTACTAATGAACATTTCGTTGATATATAGGTTCACATTGACTTGAAGAACTAGTCAATTAATATTAAATGCATTACATAGTTTATGAAAATATTTTAGAAAATAGTAAACAAGTTTTATAGTTGTTTTAATTAGTTCACTCAATAATCCATATTCCGTCCAAATTGGATGATTAAACTATAATATCAAGTAAGAGTTGAATTATTTTGTGTCAAGAAATAAAAAGAGAAAATGTGGGGTTTGTGATTTCCAATATATGTAATTATACTAAAAATAAACATGTTAGATATATTAAAAAATATAATGAAATTCTGGAAATCATGTTAATTATATTAAAAAAAACGTAAAAAACATGCTAATTATATCTTGCAGGGAATGTCATGTTATACCTTTTTAAGTTAGTATATATAGGCGTATATGTTACTACTCAGTTCATAATCACATTAGTGTATATCAAAAGTGGCAGCATAAATGTGACGGGATTGGACACAAAATGATTGCAAGTCAATAGAAATAGCTTTTTAGTTTATGTTCAAATTATTTATGTGGGTTGAGATGACCCATAAGGTTTTCTTTTGATTTTATGTATAATTAACATATTAATATGGTAAAAAGTAAGTATTTTTGTATTTCAATACAAGAAAAGTGAATATGAGGGATTAAATTATTAGAGACTAATTTATCACTCCCAGATAAATAGCATCGAAGACTAATATATCAGTTACAAATAATATTTGAGACTAAATTTTATGTGCCTAATGTAAGTAACTGATAATCGGTCCCTAAAAATAGGACAACTTATTGAAGATTAAATTTCTATCCCAAATATACATATACAATGAGAGTTTTTGGAGTGAAGTTTGATAGTAACTGAATTTCAGTCCCAAATAAGAGACCTAAATTGTCACACCCCAACCAAAGCGGCGGACTTGGGCTTGGTTAACATTCATCATAAAAGCACGCCTTGGTTTTCGTGGGTGACTTGCGGAGCTTACGAAGGCGGGGGAGGAGGAGCTTGAATTGCTTGGAGCGGTTGAACCGGAGGAGCCATGAGTTGCGGGACTTGAGGTTAGTAAGTTTGCAATTGGTAGGCTTGAGTTTTGTAGTAGGGTGCGGGCATGATTTGGGCTTGATTTGCAAAAGTAAGTCGGGGACAAGCATTGCGAAAGTGATTCGGGTCTCCATAATTGAAACAAGCTCTCGGTTGAGGAGGAGTTTGAGCAAAAGGCATGGGTTGGTTTTAAGGATTATACGGAACAAACCTTGGTAGAGTGGTTTGTCCACGGGAGGCTTCACGACACATATTGCTAAGGTGACCGAAACGATTGCAATTTGAGCATTGGCGATAAACGGAGTAAGATGGGTGGTGGCGTCGACAAGTGTTGCATAAAGGATGGCGACCGGTGTAAGGTTTTCGATTTTGGGAAGCTTGAGATTAAGATTGGGTTTGAGTTAGGTGAGTGACGACAAAGTTTTGATGGTTCGGTTTATGCTTCTTTTTAGAGTGGTGAGATGAGTTAGAGTAATTGATGGATTGGGGTTTGGATTCAACTTTGGAGCTCGGAGATGGATCGGTGGTGGCCTTGACATGTGGTTTCTTGGAATCCTTCAGGATAAAGTCCGCGCTTTGACATGGTTCTCCGAAAGGGAGGCGGCAAGAGTGATCGCGTCATTGAGCGTTTGTGGCTTGCTACTCATGACGAAATCTCGGATTTGCATTGGCAAACTCAAAATGTACTTGTCGATTGACCTCTCGAGTGGGGTAACCAAATGGGGCACTAGAAGGCTAAGCTCATGGAAGCGGTTTAAGTAAGCGGAGTTGTTACTGCTATCTTGTTTAAGATCCCAAAATTTGGACTCCAATTTTTGAATTTCATGCTTGGGGCAAAATTTTTTAAGCATGATGTCCTTCAGTTTATTTCAAGGGAGAGTCATAGCGATTTTCGCTCCCTAGCATTCATGATGCTATTCCACCATGTTAGGGCGGTTAGCTCGAACACATTTGATGTGAAAATGGTTCACTTGGCCTCTGGGCATTCACAATGCAAGAACACGCTTTCCATGCTTTCAAACCATTGAAGGAGCGTGGTAGCACGCTCCTCACCTATAAATTTTGGTGGATTGGCGCCCATAAACTGTTTGTAAGTAAAGGTAGCATGAGCGGGTGTGGCTTGAGTAACAACAGGTTGCGGTTAGATGGCTTGAATTTGAGCAACAAGGGTGGGGAGTACAGCGGCCATTTGAGTTGTAACCCATTCGGCTATCTTAAGGTCGGAGCTCTTTGGGCGACGAGTTGAACGTGCCTGACGAGCTTGGCGATGAAGGGGAGGCATTCTAAAAATAATAAAAGTGAGGCAATATGAGATTTTGGGTAACTAGTGCAAATATGAGGTTGATTAATGTAAATATGAGATTGTAGTGAAATATTTTATGAACCTTATAATCATGAGAAAAAACCATTTTAACACATAAAAAAAATCCTTGAAATTTGAAAGGTTAAGATTTGAGGCGGGAAATACATGAACGAATCATCATGACTCGTTGTCCCGACAGTAATCTTAAAGGAAAATAATGTAATGCGGGGAGTTGAAATGTTGCACGACTCACCGCATCTTTCATGTTTCTACCAAGATCATAATAATGGGATAAAATGATAAGTCAAAAACAGTAGTTCACTTGTCACCGTGGCATTCATGCTTCAACTTAAAACAAAACGAAATTGAGGGAGGGATCAAAACACTAGTCCACCTATCACCGTGGTTTCATATTTCTATCCAAAAATTACTAATAGAGGTAACCGGAACAGTTACGACGACTGCTTAAAGTTAGCAACTCATATAACGCGCATTTTCTTTGGCCTATAAGTTCAAACACCTTAACTTGAACCTTCCAGGTATGTAAATCACCTTTGATTCTCGGAATCATTTTGCCAAAGTTTCATATCTAGGTATTTTCCCTCTTCTACTTAGTACGAACCTGTTATAATTTCATGCTTTAAGGATATGAGAAATATTGAAAAATTGGGACCCAAACTCAAATTTTGAGATCTATAATTTTTTTTCTTTTTTTTTCTTTTTTTTTGAGGTAGGTAAGGATACCTTGGATTTCTATGAGAGTGTGTGCGTGTACATGAGGGTAAATGAAAGAAATAAGTATATAAGAGAAAATAAACAATCAAGTAAAGTAACAGGTATAAACAACACGTTTTGGGACCTTATAGCATAAACTATACTAGGTCGTTATGTCTAACCACCTATCCTATAGTCATGGCTCTGATACCAATCTGTCATACCCAACCAAAGTGGCGGAACATGCCAAGATGCGACTATGATTGTTCAAATGCACATGACGCTTTTAAAGTGATAATATTTAATCAACTCATTCATTTCACAACATGTTCTTACAAATATAAGAAAATAAATAGTTCTTTTAACTAATAACCTAACGGTCCAAAATATAATAACATCTTTAAATCTTCAATCAACCCACAATCAAACTTGTAGCATTGCATAATATATATTTTGTCAACATGCATTTTTTTGAGCAATCCCGTCACTTTATAAATAAAATATAAGGCAAAATACACAACTCAAATATATGAAACCGTAAATAAAAGCGACAACTGAGGTGTATAAATCATAAATAAATGAGGTTCCTTTCTAACAGATAAAACTACCATATTACAAGGAGGAGCGTATGACCATACTTATTGAGGATGAGGCTAACCTATCAAAAGCAATAAACATTTAGCAATTAATCATATGAGGTATATAATATACAATTGGACAATTATTCTAAGCAACACATAACCTAGAGCTTGTGGTTTGAGGATCTAAGTATTAAATAATTTACGTTTAAGTAAGTATGCTTGCTACCCCCAAAGTATAGAAAAGAAAACGGGGATGAAATTACTCACTTGGAAAAAAAGTGGCGTTGAAGAAACTTAGAATAAAATCCTCAAGTAAGCGAGCTCGATGGTTTAACGTGCGTGTCCTACATTGAAAGATCTTGTGTAAGTATTGAGTCTTGAAGATGGAATATAAATGGTATAAAAGTTCATAAAAATAAGGCTTGGGTTTTCGGGAGTTTTAGCTATATTTTACAAAAGTGTGTTTAAATAAAGTAATGATAAAATGAGTTTTACATGAAATCGGGTCCTTGATGTTTAGTTTTACTCAACCTTTGTCATGTTTTACATAGGGGAGTTGGTTTAGTGCTAGTGTGCACGATCCCTCTAATGTAAGCATCAAGATCCAACTTTTAATTATTTGTTCAGTTTAGTCAGTTCAGGACTTGATAAAGTGCCAAATCCATATCCAACATACCAAAATGTTTAAATATATGAATGTCTTCAATAAAATCAGTAGCTTAAACAAGTTTGAGAATACTTTTAATAATTAAAATTCAAACTCGGGTTTAAGAGAGTGTAAGTCGGCCCGATCTTAGTATAAAACCAAGTTTGGTTCCGTCATACCATAATCTTAGATATAAATAGTATAAAGTGAAACATAAGTTAAAAAAAAGTTAGGAAAGATTTTTGGTGGTTTGAATGGTGACTAGCTCGTTAAGATAAGAAGTTCGACTTTTACTCGTTTTTTTACCTGAAACTTGGTTTGAGCAAGGATTTGTTCCAACACTTCCAAAATCTTAAGTAATATGAGTAATATAAAGTAAAATATAACTAAAAAGATAGGTTGAACATTTGGTGGTTTGAACATTGACTAACTCGTTAAGACGGGTATTCGGTTTTACTCGGTTTTTACCCGAAACATGGGTTCAAGTCAAGATTTGTTCTACACCTCCATATCAACCACATAATAACAAAAATATAAAGAAAAAATCAGATCTAAAGTGTTTGATGTAACATGGTTGCTTAAAAGTTATTTAAAGTGCTTAAACGATCGTTCGGTTTGGTTTGGTCGTTGACTCGGTATGAACCAGAGGATGGTTATCACATGTCCAAAACCATAGAACTAAAATAAGGTAAAAGTTCCAGATTAAACTTTTTAGGACCGTTTTCGTACGAAGTACTAACTGATTCAACGTAAAACCAGATCAAATAGCGCGGAATTCTATTTGATTGGTGATCCAGTCAGTGAGAACGACAACCTGATCAATCTAACGAATAAACAAACGTTAAGAATGAGTTGGAATCGATCAGGAACAAACTTTGAAGTTGGATGGATGAACTAGAACGCTCTGGACGGCTAGGGTATGATAATATTCGAAGTGTTGTGTTTTTCCACGAATTATGGTATTTAAAGGGTTTTTTTAGTATCCATTCATACGACTGAGCCATTAGCATGGTTCAGTCGTACGACTGACTCATGCATTTGATTCATACGCATGACTGAAGGTTCAGTCATGCGACTGAGTCAATCTTATGTCTCAGTCATATGACTGATCCAGTCATCTGGCTCAGTCGTGCGACTGGTCCATAAGTATGATCCATTCGTGTGTCTGGTCCATAATTATGGTCCATTAGCATGGATAACCACCTGACTAAGTTGAACATATTTCTGAATTATTATTGTCTCAGAACTATGTACAACAACCTTAAACCTATACATAATGTTCATTCATATGTGTAATACTAAATACAATAAGAATATGATATATTAATGACAAATAAACATCAAAACACATATTACATATCATTAAGCACTTGCATTACATATGTGTAAGAAATGAATGACATTTACATTTAGGTACATAAACTAGGGACATCATGTATCAACAAAACTCAAACAAGAAAGTTAAGTGAGTAAACTTCCCGAAAACGACACAAACGGGCCTAAAATGCATAAATATTTGTTTGAATGCTCACAAGCCTTAAATAAAGATGAAATAGTTTTGTCAACATAAAATAACTTAGAACAACTGAAAATATCCAAAAACGTATACCCGAAATGGATTGAAATGCAAGATTCAGTTTCGTTGACTTTTTAAAGTCAAACTTAAGTAAAACTAGCTAGAACAAGTTGCAAGATCAAAAATTTGGAAGAATAAGATGAAAATTTGAAGGTGAAATGGTTAAGAATGAGTGGTATTTATAGGGAAGGATTAGGGTTTGGGGAAATGGGTAATGCGTTTGTCCGGTGGGTAAAATGGTGCACTTTGATTCTTTTATTTAAAATGAATTTTGATTTAAATAAATTATGACCAGGTATGAAAACATGTTTGGAGGGTTCTAGAATAACTATGGGTTAGGTCTTGATAGCTTTGGATGGTTAAAACACGAGTCCGGGCCTTAAACGAGCTTAAACAAACCAAAAACGTTAAAAAAACTGATTTTGCTGAAACGACCTGTGGGTCACGCCACTTAGCGAGCTGAGGCAAGCCCTACGCGCCAAGTGAGGTGGGGGCTCTTGGCCAAACTTTGATTTTTTTGGTAATTTTAGTCCTTGTAGTTCGTTTTAGGTCGTTTTGAGCACAAAATAAATGTTTTAAACACCGTTAAAGACTTCGAAACAACAAGTATGAAACATGAGTACAACATAAAATCCATCATTTTATTAATATCCAAAGATCCAAAAACCAAAACGGGTCAAGTTTACAATACAAAATAACAAATACAAAGCTAGTTTAAAATGACGAATGTCACATAAATGACATCATTATATGAGCAACTGATAACCAATCTCTAATAAATAAGACATATATTGAAGACTAAATATTAGTTCTTAATATTCAATATGCATACCGAATCACAGGCTGAAATTTAATCTATAGTGATTTTTGCCATGAGAAATTATTAGTACCTGATTTACAGTCTCTAATTATTTGATGCGGATTATTTCATCATAAGTAATGTACTATACATTGAAAATCAGTCTTAAACATATTGTAATCATCGTTCATTGGAACTAATATTTAGTCTCTAGAGAAGTCTGTAGATGTATAAATGCAGATTGATATTCAGTCTCTAATAGTGAATTTAAATTTACTATTTTTAGAGAATATATTAGAGACTACAAATCAATTTTTGATAATCCTATCGTAAATTGAATCGGTGATTGACTTTTAGCCTAGAATGACTTTTGCATAGGAATAATGATTAAGGATTGATTTATAGTATCTAAGACATAACTTATATAATTTTAAATAAGGCATCGAATATTAGAATTCAGTCTTAAACATGTTACGAGTGTCTTTATTTAAACAAATATTAAGCCTCCACAAAGTTATGTGAATGTAATAAATACGAACTATTATTCTGACTCGGACAAAGAAAACACATTTAATCATTTCTAAAAAACACAGTATATGTTACAAATTAGTTACTGACATTCCTAAAGCAAATTGAAGCGGAGGCTGACTTTCAACTTGAAAATACTTTTGTGTAGACAACTAATTAATGATCAATTCTTATTCTCTAATAATATGACCCTAATTATACAATTATAACATGATATTAAAAACTGAAAATCAGAGTCTAAAGTTAAGGTATTTCAAGACAAAAAGATGATAAACTAACAAAAAATATTTATGAAACTTGTACGCTGCTATTAATTACCGAAATAAAGAAATATAATATACACCTATTGAATCAATAGTTTTTTAAATGGTATATGCATGAATATAAGTTTAACATAATGCATAATAGTCCTACTTAATCCAACAAAATAACACAAAAATAAATTCCAATGTTAAACAAATACAAAAAACACTAGTTATCATCCAAACCAACTTGCAAGAACATCATATCAACAATCTCTTTATGCCCAAGTAACACAAGTCTGTATAATAAGTTACTTTGAAATTAAGTCTTATCACAAATCTAGAAACATATTATAACCAGATTAGCTAAATCATTTAATATAAAGGTTAAATATTAAAAACTTTCACCCAAAAATATATATTTTTTAATTATCGTGCATAGCAGGCCATGTTCATGTCAACCCATAAATTACATATAAGCATACCCGTAAAAAAACAAATCGGGTCAGGCGGGGACCCACGCCTGGACAAATTCAGGTCAGGATGTGTCGATTAAAAAACATATTAGGATTGTTTAAAGTCGGGTCAGCTTAAGTGTGTATATATATATATATATATATATATATATATATATATATATATATATGTGT